>KN837238.1:126474-139658 GCA_000827215.1 Sphaerobolus stellatus SS14 | reverse complement strand
TGCAGTTACTTGCCTGCCTATTCATTTACCCAACCAAAATAGAACACAATTCAACCAAGGTCAAGGATGTAGCACTTCAACAGCATCAAATCTCATTCACTACTTCTATAGGCCATTGGATCAGCACTTTGATGATATGCTATACACAGAATATTATGAGCAATTTGTTCACTATACATATCGTCAGCAAGAATTAGGTGAAGATGACTATCTAGAGCAGGTTATTCCAGGAACTTCAGCAAGACATAAAATATCAAAGCGAAAAACAGGTCAGATGGATGCAAGATTACAAACAATACCACTCTCAGCAGGAGAAGCATTTTATTTACGAGCACTACTGGCACATCGACCTGCAAGATCATATGAAGATCTGCGAACAATTGAAGGCACTATTTACCCAACTTTTCATCAAGCAGCAATCAGCTTTAGAATTTTCCATGATGAAAATGAAGGATTCTATGCTATGCAAGAAGCTGTTTCATCATTTAGCACACCAACATAACTACGCTTCTTATTCTCTCGGATAATACTTGAAGGTTATCCTGCACTACCCCTCTGGGATACATACCAAGATGACCTATCACGGGATTTCACTATAAATAGTGGGTCAGTAGAAATAGGCATAAACCGGTGCCTTTCTTCTATATCAGATTTACTCCAAGGTTCAAATAGATCATTAAGTGACTTTGGATTACCAGAACCTGTTCAAATGGAAGGTCACTGGATAGAAGCTATCAAGGAAATTGATGCTTTTAGAAACCAATGTAACAGACTCCTAACTGAAGCAATGGAATCATGCCAACAAATGACACCTGAGCAGGCTTATATTTTTGATACCTTAACTGAAACCATTCTACAACAAGATCCAAATAACAATGTTCAACCCATATTTGTAGAAGGCAAACCAGGGAGAGGTAAAAGCTATCTGCTACAGGCTGTGGCTTCATATCTACGAAGCCAAGGCCAAATTATTTTAATTGTTGCAACATCTGCTTTAGCTGCTTCTCTATATGAATGTGGCCATACTGCTCACTCTATGTTCAAAATACCAGTAACTGAGGTATGATTACCAACTTTATTTATCTACTATACATGTTTACCATAGAAATACACAGAACAATCTAAATGTTACCTCCCGGGTTAAACCATTGACCAACCGAGCAAATCTCATAATTCAAGCTTCAGCCATTATATGGGATGAACTACCATCAGCAAACCTAGCAGTGCTGGAATCAGTTGACCAGCTATGCAGAATACTTCTCAATAAGGATACACCTTTTGTAGGAAAACCCTTCATTGGTGCAGGAGACTTCCGCCAAGTTTCACCAGTTGTTCGTGGTCAAGGCTTAACCCCAACTTTATTAGGTTCCATTAAATCTTCCACTCTATGGCCAACATTCCAGATCCATACACTCCATCAACCAATCCGCTCTGCTGCAGATCCGGCCTTCACAAATTATGTTGACACAATTGGGGAAGACACAGAACACCAATACACATTGATACCTTTGGTTGAGCAAATCTTTACAATCCAAGAAGCACAGAATTTTTTGTTTCCACTCCATATTTTAACAGATCCAATGGAAGCACTCAAACGAGCTTTCCTAAGTCCCTTAAATGCATCTGTGGATGAATTCAACAACATGACTCTAAATTGTCTGCCAGGAACAGAACGTATGTATTGCAACCTACCTAAAATTCCCTTTTCAACTAACAGGACGTTCTAGAGTCATTTTTTAGTGCAGACATTGTTAAAGAAAATAACTCAATAACCCCAGATCACTCTGAAGCTACACCAGATTATCTGGCAATGTTAACAGCAACTGGTGTACCACTTCATCACTTACGGCTAAAGGAGGGAGCAGTATGCCTCCTAATGCGCAACATGTCTGTCCCTAAAGGTTTGGTGAAAAATGCAAGAGTTATAATCCACAAGTTACATGCTCGAACCATCGAAATTCAGTTAATCAATCATCGTACAAACCAGTTAGGAGACATACAATACATCCCAAGGATACACTTTGACTTCACACCTTCAAATGCCACCTGGACTGTCCAACGACTGCAATTTCCTCTCCGGTTAGCATATGCAACAACATTTCACAGCTGTATCGGTTTAACTCTCAACAAGTCTGTATTAGACCTTCAAACTGAGGTCTTCGCACATGGCCAACTTTATACAGCTCTATCTAGAGTGCGAACCCATAACGATACAAAACTCTTACTTTCTGCCCACAATGAAACAGGTCATATTCGAAATGTAGTATATAGAGAGCTCCTATTGTAATTTGAAATAATAAATTAAATATTTGTATCTATGCGTGCGCGCAGCACATTCTACCTTGTATTAAATTAATTATGAAGATGAATCGGAGGGTGATAATGAAAGTCAGACTTCCGAGGGAGAAGAAAACCAACATGCGGACAGTGGCGACAGAATCTCAAATCACAGTAACAGTCAGACAACGGCAAAAGACAAGCAATATTCGTTTCGAACCCCGTCTCTGCAACTCAATATGTTGGTGAAGCTTCGCTTGGTCTATCGGACCTGGTCTCGGACGTTGGTAAACGCACCCAATCTTCCCCTTGTGTTAAGATCAAATGTCCACTCAGAAATATAAAGGTTTATATCACAAGTACAAGAGCTCGAATGCTACATCCCGAGATATGTAACAATTTATCTGAAGAATTTTGGAATAATGTTTTACCAGAAGAATCTCGCTGGGAAAGTATCACTCAGTGGGAAACAAGGACTTTCTTGAGCCTCAGCAATTTTGGGATATGAATCCGAGCTCAGATTCTCTGTATGTCAGACTAGCTTTGTACTTGCCAAGAGCATTTCTAACATAAGCTTTCCAGGCAGTTAATGTGCTTCGAATTTACGCCGAAGGATGCTTAGCAGACTGGAAACTGGACCTCATTATGAGGTGTTGCCCTTGTGTGGAATGTCTTAAAGTGAATATGTCTTTGGGATTTATCCAACGCCTGGACTCTTCTCCTGGCCCGAATCAAGATGTTCTTTTACATATTCGGAACCTCACATTGATTAATCCCAGGGACCTTCTTATTGATTATCTGTCCAATATACTTCTGTCGCAGTTAGTAAGTCATCGTATTTTGATATTCTTAAAAGTTCTTCCAATGAATAATTATCTGCAGTCCACGTTAACCATACACCCTTCCTCCGGGCATCGTAATTGCCTCAAGTTCTCCTTCAACGCACTTGAGTACTGTCCTTAATGTCACTTCATTACAGACTGATAGCATGCTAAACAATTGGAGAACTCGCGCAGTCACATCATCTTTCTTTAACCCATTTGGCAAGAAATCACTAACCCAGATACAAATATTAAGGATAATAGGGGTACTTCCACACGATTCCGATCTAACAGAGAAGTTATTGACTGCTTTTCCCAATGTTAAAACACTGGAGATTAGTCATGGTGGTGTCAGCACGCTATGGGTCGAATTATTTTTCCCACCAGCTTCTTAAGGGTCGCGATCCAGTTTCCCATGAGGTTCCGGATGAATTCAAATACCACGACCAGGAAATCAGGAGCGAGGACAGATATTACCATACCGACATAAGCTAGCCAAACCTTCCACATTCAAAGTAAGTGGTATACCAGGAATTTTATGCTGAGACGTGGTCACCTTGCTCATATTGGACATGTTTACTTCGGCGGAGGTTCGGAAAGGGCAGGGCGAAATAGTGGAAACATAAACTCTTGCTTGCACATGCATACAAATGGCATCCTATCGCGCACGGAGCTCTTGATGAATAGAGATGGTTCATTGTATTATTATTTTTATCTTTTGCACCAATTAATAAACTGTAAATTCACGTCTCGGTAAATCTGATGCATGATGCAATGTTGAGTTGAAATAAATTTGGGATTTATAGATTCAGCCAAAAGATATAGCGAAGAAGGATGTTATACCAGTATTGGCATAGCTAAGAGTCTAGAGTCGGACGACGAACGAGAGAAAAATAAACATGCTGTAGATATCATCATGCGTGGCTATGACATACTTACAATCTCGATTATCATGATACCAGTCATAGTTTCGGCGTTAATATTATGTCTATATATATATGTAATAAGTGCAAAGCAAGGTGCTCAAAAGTAGGATAGCTTTGTTGCTTCGTATATCCACCGTCTATATGGTGTGCATACATAGGAAAGCAAGGAATGAGCATAGTCCGAGGAGCACAAGCAGACGATACTATTTGCCTCCAACGCGGGACTAGATAGATATCAACGACCATTTATTTATTAATTACTGGCCGAAGTGAGAATAGTTGATCTATCTGATGAGCCTGTTGATGTCATCCTCCCTGTTACCCTGTTCACCGCGCTCGATGTACCATGCTTGAATTTGCACCTACGCCAGCCACCGTTAGGTTCGGAGAGCTTGAAGGGCCGCAGGAAGTTGCCGTCCTGTATACAAATGTAGTTGTTAGTCTGAGTCGAGTGAGAGAGGAACATGTGCAAGAACCTACCTGTTTGAAGTTGCGGCCAATCTCGTCGACGAGGTCTTCAACGGAGAGGAAGTCGCACTTGACAAGAGTAGCCTCAATAATGGCATTCTTATCGAGAGGAAAATGCTGCTGATCGACCTTGCCATAGCCATACTTGTAGATCAACCGGACTTAGGGTTGGGCTCGCTGTGAAGCATACGAAATGAGCGACGGATCATGATATGCATAAAGTGTAGGGTCAACTCACCCTTATGCGGTGTGGCATCAAACAAAGTATCTGCAGAGTAGGGTTAGTTGCCTTGACGAGAATGGCACGAAAATGACGTTGTTGATTTGCAATAAGCGGAGGAGTCGGAGGATCTTGCGGTGCAATCTCGTTGATACTGTAGAATGTGAGCGTTCAAGGGATATAAGCAATACACAGTATGACTTACACCCTGATACGGGCGGCAAACAAGACCTCAGGTCGACCTGGGACATAGCAGTCACCTGCAGCAAGGGTAACGCGCTTCAAACGGATCTCCTCCCGCTCCCGACCGTGATACTCCCTAACGTAGGTCTCAATGGGCTTGAAGATGAGCTTGCGATTCTCCTTTGCTGTAATATGATATGTCGGTACTCTCATCCGAAAGTCGAAAAGAAAACGAAGAAGAGAATCAGTCCCGAAAGATGGTATTGAATATTCGCAGCATCGTCCATTGCTGGACTAGCTTATTCGGTCGTAAAGTATGCATCATAGTAAACGATGAAAGCAAAAGGCCAACGAAATGGAATGTAAAGTAAGTGATACGAACCTTGCAGGTGGCCTGGGCAGCAGCGAGGTTTTCTTCCCGGAGCTAATCTACTTGTTCTTCTTCTCCGAAACCTCTATGGCCCAACTATTGAGGTCTCAGTCCAACAGCCCTTTTTGCATAGAAATAGGGTTAACTAATAGAAGTACTCGGTACCCTAAGTATTCGTAGGGCTACAGCCTTGTACGGCACACTGGACGACCTCTAACCAACCGTCGGGTAGACGACGATAGTGACTTAGCGCTGGAAGAGAGGTGATTTGGAGCCAGGGATGGGTGGGATGTAAGTAAACGTGAAAACCGGGAGGAGGGGGAGCTGGACGCAACCAGCGAGTCAGCGCGTGTGACACCGTGACGACTGTCGCGGCAGAGTCAACCTATTGACCCCCATCCCCTGTCCGTCGATGGTGAGGTTCTATATGGATGGTCCGCGATAGTCCGTAATGGTCGCGTGTGGCTCAAGCATGGTCGGTCGATCGTGATCGACTCTATAGACCACCATGGGTGGCGAGCGCTAGTCAGTCACGCGAAGTTTTTGTGATGACGTCCGACTCGAGCGCGCCTTCGAGATCCATTCCAAGAACATTTGAGGTCATATTTATCCACTACCCTCATTGGAATCCAGCATTTAACTCCTCTGGTGAACCATCAACCCTTCGTAGCACGATGTGTACAGGTAGCACACTTCTTCTGATTCTGGCATATCGTTCTCAGCATTTTTCTTAGATATGTCCTATATGGCAATCTATTTTCCTATGCTACCGTCTTAAGGGATCTTTGAGGCCTCTGAATCTGGACTACACCAGCCCCTCTGTCGTCAAGGTGTGCCCTCGCCTACTCATTTTTTGTTTGTTTATTATCTAGCTACTTATTTCATCATTGTAGTCCGATACTTCATGATATGCACATAATCAGCTGACGCTATAGATGGATATTTAGTCTGGAGCCAGTGTGCCTTGTTCGCCTCTCTCGTGACAACTGACATCTGAGCCATGGAGCCCTCAATACCATCATGGGATTATTTCTCCAATGTACACGCGTATTGTATCCTGCTGTAAATGTTTAACGCAAGTATGTTCGCAACCCTCTTGTCGCTCTGACGCGGTACGATGGATAATATCCCTGCCGTATCTTCCTTAATAACAATTCCCTATGATATGCTCATGTCATGCTGGCTTACAACATAGGGAAACCTTGCTCAATAATAACTTAGCAGCCGTCTACCGTGGCTTAGCGAGATCGCTTCGACGCCTGATAACCGAACATGACTCTTACAGGTCCTTGTGATTAATATGAGTGGTACACTTTATCAGGTAAGAGTGCAATCCTTCGAACCGACTCAGAGATTTCATATTTGCCAATATCGCCTGGTCATCCTCACGATAATCTTGGTAGCTCATCAAACCCTCCTATTACATGTTAGCGGCGCAAGCGCCGATCCCCGTCTCCGCTGCGGGGGGGGCTCAAAATAAATAATAACGAAGATAATAATACTACGGAAGGGTGTAACGTATTTTTCCCGTATTATATCGCATATATGCATCTTTGATTAAAGTTTGCCCTGGTCAACATACAACTAGAATATTTGCAGAGTTACTTCGGAATGCATCGAAGTCTACGGGGCCATTTTTGTGCTCCTGATATTACCAGAAAAATTGTCATAATATATTGAAGTAGAGAGGCAAATGCTCACCTCCACCTACGACGGAGGTTCCACGTTTGCCAGTCAGTACAGATAATCATTGTGTATGAGAGAGGCTAGAGCCCCTGAATGCAACCTGGAGGGAGGAGAAACAGGTTGTCGACCAACCAAAAACTCACCAATAAATTAGCCAGCCCACAACAATATCCCCGCTGAAAGTCAATAAGCAACCAGCAAGTGTCTTGCATAAATAGAAGTAAGGTAACAAACGTGAATGGACTATATACAGCACGTAATATCAAAGGTGATATCAGAGTGCACGCGAAGTTAGAGAAAAAGAAAGACTTACAATTTGTATTATGACATAAAATTCGTAGACACTTATGGAACATTCTCATATGCTCAACCATTCAATTCCCGTCCACGGGAGTGATAATACGAGCATGGAATAAAGCTTGGCTGGATGACTCGAACGTAAACGGAAAGACCAAAGCTGTTTGTACCAGAGACAAGGCGATGAAAAAGTCGGTGGAAGGCTTGACTGGAACGCGTGAAAGAGAGACAACCGCCGTGAAGAAATAAAGGCGAATACAACAGTGTAGTGCTTGGCATTATTTTGACGTACAGCCAGTGGCTATTGGTCTTATGCGAGTGAGGCCGAAGGACATGCCATAAGCAAAAATGACATTTAGAGGGGAGATATTGGTAAGGATAGTAAATAGTTTTGTAGAATGACACAAGGATAATAGAGAAAAATGATAGAATTAAGGATAGGATGTTTTTAAGGGCGGCCTACTAGGGCGTACTCAAATATCACAAACGACACACCGGCACGTAGATAGATATCATCCAAAAATGGTAACTCGGAATATTGCGCGCAGGAGTATAGGATACAGAAAAATATGAAAGAACTGCCCTATAACACCCTTTTTCCTTTTAATCTCGCTTCGCTCGTTTAACGGAGACGGGGACCATTCTGAAATGAGATATAACTTTACAAAAGATGAACCCATGCTCAGAAATATTATCCGATCCAGTTTGTAGTAGTAAGCTGTCATTTGTCCTATTATTCGCGACATCGATGATAGGTCGCCCCCCAGGGTAAACCTTGTAACCGGCCCAAAAGGAAATAGCTTTGATGCACTCATTATCCGAATTACTTGAGTAACCTATCCAAAAGGAGATAGAATTTTGAAAAATGCATCTCTCCGACACGAAATCCGAGTCACTCCACCAAGGGCGTCCGAAGGTCCTCAGGCCGTGTATATATAGCCTTCCAAAACGCAACTGAAACGACAGTCTCCGTCACCATGAAGATCCCCTCAGTCCTCTCTCTCTCAGTCTTCCTCGTCATGAGCCTTGGCCTCGGAATGGCTGCCGCTAGTGATATTACACTTACGCTTTATGCCAATAATGACGTCGGGTGTGACCCCTCACAACAATGCGTCTCTGTTCCAATCAGAAGTGGAACGAAATGCATCGATACTGATTTGTAGTCCTAGCGAGGTCTTCAGTTGGGTACCTTTAGCTAACTTGAACATAATCTACCCAGCGGCTGTGCGGGTCACATACTGTCTCTCAGTGTGCTTGAATCAAATGGATGCGACAGTAAGTACTTTGGATGACCTCCGATTTAGATACTAGTAGACTAATGGAGGTTTCACATTTAGCGTTCACGGCCTTTTCGTCTAGGTAATAATATTTCTTTCAGTATAAATATCTGTGGGGACGAATTTGAGAACTAATCGAATAATTCTACCTATTTTCTAGTGATTGCTCTGGTGAAGGAACCGTCCTCCCTGCCCAGGGACAATGTGAACCGTTCTTCTTCCAGCCTGGCTCCATTGGGTTTAATTGCTAAAGTAACACTGGTTTTATCTGAATTATGTAGTTATATTTCGCTGTCCGAGTCTTGTAAACGGTTTTGATGGTATCAATAAACCTTAGGACTTCGTGAGATTCTGGGATGAGGTACGTGCCGCCAGGGAGAACTGTGGCACATTAATCAGATCGACTCGTAGCAACGTGTGAGTTTCAATGCAGTTAGCATTACTGTGAGTTACGTCTAGGGGGTCAAAGAAACACCATCAAAATTGGGCCCCGATTTCTCTAGAATATTTACCAACATTCAACAATCCAGAATCCGCGTGACTTCTTATTGACTCTCACGTAATCTTCAAGTTGGCAGGGGATCCTGCATGAACACCTTTCCATTTTATTTTCTGTAATAAGACCATGAGATGACGTAGGACAAGTACGTGAAATTATTCATCTTTCTTAAAGGATAACTTGTATCCCTTTACAGTAAGCAGCGAGGGAGAAATGCAACAGGTGAAGGAACGCTCGCGAAAAATCATACTGAGAAATAATTTGTTACACGAGGTATCTTCTGATTATAAAAGCTCACAATATCAAAATCGAGAACAGTAAGATATAAAAGTATCTTACAAGTCAAGGTATTCGAAAGTCACAAGTCTTCACCTAGCAGTGCTAGTAGCCACCCTGATCAGATATTTTAATAACGGTATTCCACGAACTGCTCTGGAGTAATGACTCACTTCTGGTAAACGTGCTGCGAAGCCATCATAGTAGTATGCCACCGTCCTTGAATTTATCAATTATGAATTGGCCTAACTTAGAAGACACCAATCGTAGCCATATAGCTCGACTATCGGATAGCCTGTCAGGATTTAGGAATACTGGAGGATTTTCTAATTGCTGGATGCTTCTCCTACGGTCCCTTCAAGCCTACGCTCAAAATGTATCCAGTCCTCCCTGAACTTTCTTTCCATATCTTTCCGGATAGCATTAGGTGTTTCATATTCCTCTAACAATGGTAATATAAAGTCATAATTATGCCAAACGTTGCCAGAGAGCTCCTTAAGTCATACTGGGTACAGCCTGACAGCACGATGTTCCCCTATAGACCACTTAACAATAGCATGCAAAATTGGAATGCTTCACCATTCATATTCCTTAATATAGAAAGGATTATTTGGATACGCAGATCCATTATTGCTTTCTTCATTCAATTCAATCTCATAATGTGAGGAAACGTAGCGCCATATGGAGATTAATGTAGCGTTCTCGCCCCTTTCAGACAATTATTCCTTATTCGACCAAAGGTGAGATACCTCTTTTAGTTCCTAGAGCATCACCAGACTATTGACTAAACTTTCAATAGATTGCGATGGTATTGCAATAATCCTGGAACAATCCAGCTTGATCACTCTGTCTACAGTATCCATGAATGTCAGCACTGGAACGATTGAAAAGATGATACACAAAAAATTATGTACACTGTATAACCTTGGTGAAGCCTCCGCCTTGTAACTGTAGATGTCAAGAAGGAAATGTGACTTGAGCCCTAAGTAAACTATTTTCTAATAAAGCCTGAATGCAGACCCCTTCAGTTCTTAAGATTCCGGAATAACGGGATGGTATTCGAAAACCAAATATGTCGTAAATATAGATAGGATATGGAATCGATCTAATCGGGTTTGGTTATTTCCATTAAGTAGTGCCCCATACAAATCGTGGGGAGTGAAGATGATTAGCGAAAGGGATGTACTGAAGAGAGAGTAAAAACCGTTGGACGATTCATGCGAAACCCTATTACAAAAGGAGATAAAGTTTAGAGAAAACGTACCATTCGCCGAAATGGAATAAGATTCTGCTTGTAGTGGTAAGGCCTCGTTCGTCCTATAATTCACCGCCTTGACGATAGGTCCTGCCAAAGAAAACCTGGTAGCTCCTCAAACACCATTACTGCAATGAATCTGGCAATCTAATCAGTCCTTTTCCTCAATGCACTCGGACCCTCTTGAGTAGTAAGCTGTTGTTCGTCCTATTATTTGCGGCATTGACGATAGGTCATCCCCCATGCACTCTGTAACCGGTCCAAAAGGAGATACAATATTTGATAAAAAGTGCACCCACTTTCGATCGAACTAGAATACTATTCGGCGTGTAGTAAGCTGTCTGGCTCCCACAATAAACTCCCTAGTTTCTCATGCTGTGAAGAAAAAGCCCTTCCAAACTGCAACTGAAAATCAAAGTCATCACCGCCATGAAGATTCCCTCTGTCCTCACTCTCTCAGCCTTCCTCGTCATAAACGGTAGACTTGCAATGGCCTCCAGCGGTATCGGTACACTTACGATTTCCAGTGATGTTTCTTGCTCAGAACCCTGTCGCATTTTTACAATCATAAGTGGATGTATCACTATTAATCAAGTGTATGCCCTAGCCTTCTATCCCTCTCACTGCCGGATGCTCTTAGCTAACTTGAACATGACGTACACAGTGACTATTCTGGCGACGTAATGTCTGTCAACGTGAATGGACCATGCGAAAGTACGTACTTTGAATGACCTTCGAGTCAGCTACAGGTAGACTAACAGAGTTTTCACGTTTAACGTTCACGGCCTTTCTTCTAGGTAAGGCTAATTGTTTATTATAATTAACTTTTGAGGCGACTTTGGGAACTGACCGGATAATTTTACGTATATCTTCCAGTGATTGCACTGGTGAAGGAACGGTCCTACACCGCAGATGCTCAATGTGAATGGTTTTTCTTCCCCCTCGGTTCTATTAATAATGATTGCTGATAATGGTGGTTTTATCTGAATTATAATATGTCGTTCTCTGTGATAGCCGGCACCGCCGCTTATGTCAGTCGCCTTCGGGTGCCGGTGTTGACCGCTGGTGGTCGTATTTAAGTGCCTATCTATCTGGCAGCATACCACAACTCCTACTCTATCCGCATCCAACATGCCATCTCCTATGTCTGGCTCTGTAGATGAAGATGTCGTCGATCCACGCCTGGAACCCACGGTCAACGCGGTCAATTGGGATGCACTCTCGGCCATCGCGTGTGACATCTATCGCGTCGAGTCAGCGACATGGGGTCAGCAATTTAATGGTGGATACAACGTCGTCAGGTTTCTTCGACTTGGAGATGAAAATGGAACTGAAATCGTCGCCCGTGTGCCCTACAGACCAGAAGATGGCATGACGGGTGAGCGCGCCGAAGCTCTTGGACGCCGCATTGCCAGCGAGGTAGCCACCATGGAATATGTCGCCGAACAAGCCAATATCCCTGTTCCTCGTGTTATCGCACACAACATCGAGAAGGATGGCGATGGAGTAGACTCTCCCTATATTCTGATGAGCAAGATGGATGGAGCACCTCTCAGCTCGCTATGGGATGATATGGAGGATAAAAAACGCGAGGTGATCTTGCGTCAGGTTGTCGACATTCTCCTCCAACTGTCTTCCGTTCGATTTGATAGCATTGGGGCTCTCTTCAAGGGTGATGGTATCACGAAGCCAGCATGGTACATTGAACCCCAATTATCTGTCCTTGATATCGATGATTTCAGTGTCCTTCGTGCAATATCCGGTCGGTTATACAATAATGCTCTTGATTACTGGACGTCATACGCTAATGTTAACCTGGAACGGATCGATAAAGAAGACTTTGGACACGTCAACAAAAGCTATGGATATGTGATGGCTTGGTTCCTACGCTCCCTCATCCCCACACTTTTTGATACTTCCCTTGATACCAAGGGGTTCTCATTATCCCCTGGAGATTTTCACTCCCAGAATATTATGGTCACCCATGCAGATACCTCTTCTCCCCGTATTACAGCTGTAATTGATTGGGAATTCACTTCCACTGACCCTACATCTACTTTTGCCCAGTATCCCCTCTTCATCGTCGACCACCCATACTGGAACGATGATCACCCTCTTAAACCCCGAAACCTGCAGGACCAGGCGACTTTCAACCGCCTCATGCGTGAGGCAGAGAGCAAATCCAACCCAGAAGGTGGATTGCCACTTTCACAGGCGTATGAAACTTGTTATGGCGTCTACCTCTTTCAACAATGCATGAGCGACCCCGCCATGTTTGATGTGCTATATCAGCCATTGTTTCAGCATATTTTCGGGGAACAAGATGAAGATGAAGAAGACTTTTCCGTGACTTACTACCGGGCATTAATGAACGGTATCCTCAAAAAGAAGACGGATCAGTTCGAGAAGGAGGCTGCTGTCAAACAGGAGGCCGTGAAGATTCATCAGGAAAGTTGACAAAGTCCGTGTAGCGCTATATAGTCTATATAGCGGTTTTTCGCTCTGTAGCTCATCTAGCGACCTAGTACTTATATAGCCACTCTAGCAGCCTTAGCGAAAGGCTTACCGACATAGCTGAGTTCTCGCTCAGCAGCTACCTAGTGCTATATAGCTCGATGGCTAAGCTATC
>KN837238.1:113006-125814 GCA_000827215.1 Sphaerobolus stellatus SS14 | reverse complement strand
TGGATGGTGGTGGTGGTTCCCCTTAGAAAGACGAAGGTAGTCGGAAATGCACGTGACTTGTTGGAACCTTCGCTTCCTAGCTTTGCGTGAGATTTTGAAGGAAGACAAAAGGCAGAAAGAATCAAGCGGTCTTTAGCGGTCTTTAGCGATCCATAGCAGTCCTAGGCCAGATAGCACTAGATAGAAAATCGACGAGCTAGGAAGACATTTAGCCGCCCGTGTCAGCTTTCCTGATGTTCTCGGTGACGAAGTGGTTACATTTGAATTAACAAGGTCGGGGTTTGAGGATATTGTCCTTGAGCATCGCAACAAATTTGAGCCTCAAGGTGAAGTAATGGAGTGGCTGACATTATATGGTAAAAACTAGTTTTTGAATAGATGGGTTCTGACAGATTGTACGCAGAGATTTAATCAATTGATAGCAACTCATCATAATTATATAGAGATAAACTTATTGTGAAAGATCTAAAATAGTAATTGATTTGTATTCATGAGCATTTCGTCCTGCAATGAGCTGTGTTACCCTGGCAGAATCTGAGACATTTCATCATGTCACTAGTTGTCCAAATAGAAAAGGGGCTAGCTCTGTAGATAAATAGGATGATTATACGTATTCGGCATAGTCCATAATACAGTTACAAGATCCTCCAAGATCGGTTTTACATAAGAGCGCAACCAGCTTCAGACAGGGGAAGCTAGTATCACTGCGCTGGAGTTGTATTGATATTAGATCACTTTGATTCGGAATTAACTTACACCTTTCCTAAATAAATATATACATGAAAATGCATGGAAATATGGGATAGTGTAGATATAATGGAAGTAGAATGGAACAGTGGAGTTCGGTCAAGCAACTTCCCAAACCATCGTCATAGCCTGGTGTTCATACTTTGAATGGGAATAGAAGGTGTAATCAGGATGCCTAACTTGAGGCTAATAGTATTGCAGAACGTTCGTTACTGAGTCCTTGGCAGTTATCTGGCTTTAACCTCATTGCTCGTGTTCTGGACTACCGAGGCTTTCTGGCAAATCTTCATCCTGCCGAACTGCGTAAAGCTATCCGGCGTCATAATTCTGATTGAGGCAGTCCGGTGTTTGATGATTGCTTATTTTCTTTGCATCAGCCCTCAAGATCCATCACTCCTCTCCAGATTTCTGATGGGAACTTTTGTTTATATACCTGCTTTAAGATTAGTGGTGTCCCTGTTTCCTTGGCAAGTTCACCCTTCAGTCACGAGATTAATCATGAAGATACATGAATCCCATTAGATAACATGATGGTAGTATTGCGGAGGACCTTACTTGGTCTCACTCGAATCGGAGGAATGCGTTGTCCGATTGGGAATGTACATATCCCTACAATTGAGGGAATCAGTTTTAGTAATGCCAATATTGTCAACAGTATTTACAACTGTGCAAGCAAATCTAAAAGTTCGTTTGCGTCTTCTTGAATGGATTTGATAACTGGAAGGATTATTAGGCTCCGTCGGCTAAAGTCGGAGTTCGAACAAGCCTTCATCTGCAAGTCCACGAAACTCATCCTTGGGCGTAGAATGGTGTTACAAATGACTGCCCTTAGATTTAATCCTAGTTTTCATTTCATCCAGGTCGCCTAACCCCCTAAACGCTATGCGGGCGACCTCTGATTCCGTGAAGTTGACCGCTTTCATAAGCCCTAACCCCAAGTTCTAGGGCTCGGCACCGTACAGTATACGGATACGGCCGTACACTTTACGGGTATTTACGGAGGTTACAGTACCGTAACCGTACCGTATAATGGTCACTCACAAGGCTCGACGGTACGGATACGGTCCGTATACGGCCGTATACTGCTTATTACGGTGTACGGAGATGATAAAAATCAAATTAAAGTTCTATTTTGAATATTTCTCAATGAATATAACTATTTACAACCTAAATGAATGTGCTGCTTGACGAGTATTAAGATCCGGATGGTCTCTTGGACAATTAGCTCTGGCATGGGTTTGTTCCTTAGGACCTCATATGTTATCTATTCCAGGATCATTGTGTGTGTTCCACATTCAACCTCCAACTTATTAATATCATGATATGTCCAGGAAAGCAATGCGTACTTTGGAGAATATAGGGGCGTGTTATATTACGCTCACGGCGGATAAGAAGGCGGAGATTGTCAATGGTATCTTGAATTCATTTACGGTGAAGGGAGCTCGCTATACTGTTGCAACACCTTTATTGTGGGGATAATGGAAGTTACGGAAATCTTTTGATTACTTATGTACTCACCGTGAAGTTATGTTCTGAGGATAGGGTCTTGGCTACAAAGATCACGACCGAATTCGCTGAAGGATCTTATTGAACGCGGGCCATGCTCCTTCCTCAGCTGTAAACTCG
Organism: Sphaerobolus stellatus SS14; assembly: GCA_000827215.1. Classification (NCBI taxonomy): domain Eukaryota; kingdom Fungi; phylum Basidiomycota; class Agaricomycetes; order Geastrales; family Sphaerobolaceae; genus Sphaerobolus; species Sphaerobolus stellatus. The sequence continues at coordinate 123,441 of KN837238.1, read as the reverse complement.
AGGTCGATTTGTGGAGGTAAGTTGGAGGTGGATGAGTGATCGGGAAGGGTGCTCGGAAGGGAGTTGAGAAGCTTGAAAAGGGCTTCGTATTCAGCCTGGAGAAGCATAATGGGTGTGAGGGGCAGTGAGGGACTTACAGAGGTCCTTAGCTCCCGGAAAAAATCCTTCAAAAATCATATCACCGTATCGTCACCATATAGAAACCTCTGGAAAGCCATAGATACATTCTAATACCTGCGATCGAGTTGCAAGGGACGAAAGAACCCAGCGATCGACTGTGATAGTGCTAAGGACGGTCTTGGTGATGATCATTGATGACGGACTCGATAACAGCCGCCGTCAATTCCAAATCCCGTAAACTCCGTATTTACGTCCGTATACGGCCGTATTTTATACGGGAGATACGGCCAGTAATTTACCCGTCCCGTAATACGGTAGAGTCGACGAAAATCTTCGACGGTACGTGTACGGCACCCGTATTACGGTGCCGTAAATACGGTGTATACGGGTACGGTGCCGAGTCCTAACCCCAACCCGAATGTCAGCCGACGGGCGCTAAGGTGTGCTGGATTTAACGTTCCGCTACCTTAATGTCCGAGAATCTACGGACTTGGCGGCGTTTGATGAGCGTTGACGATTTGAGGCACTTTGATGAGGTGAGGATGAGGATGAGGGAGGGTAGACTCAGGCTACTTTCTGGTGAGAAAATCCATGTCAGTGAGTAGAATCGTCGTATAATTTGGTATAAAACTTATCAAGAACTCAATTCACAGAATTAAATTCCCGGAGAACATATGGTTGTACAATATAATGACGAATCCTCTTTAAAGTTTATAATCGTTACAGGTTCTTTCGATAGAGCCTTCCCTCCGAGATTCCTGAGGCAATCTAAATCCAAGAGGCCGCCAAGAAGAAAGGAAATATTATGAACTACACCCACATGGCACTTAGATTTATCTACTTAGAATTAAAATGGATCTAGACGCTTCGAACTCTGTAGTCGGGGGATTGGATGCCACTGCACAGCTCTACTCGGTGCTACTGTTAGAGAAGGGGTATACCGGATTCCGCGGCGAAAACTCATCATAAAAGTTAAACAAGTACTTGTACCTAGGCTATTTCATATTGACTATAGTTCAAACATTAGAACGATTAAAATTGCATTAGAAGTATGTACTTCGTTCGTAGTAAGTCGTAGTGAGTCATCGTGACAGCAGAGGCTGGGAATCGACTCGATACAAGATAATCCACGTATTTCGTCGAAAATCAGGAGGTATGAGGTTCAATAAAGATACCATTTTTTCAAATCAAATGCTGGAAAAAAACCTGATATTTGATAAATTATGTGCTTGCGTTGTAATCAAATCGAGAAGGAATTACTGATATTCAAACTTCGACCACCCTTCACCCGACCATCATCATGTAAACAAACATCAAATGCATTTTGCTGAGTTACACAAGTTCTTTCTTTTTCTCTGGTACGCAAACAACCATTTTGTCAACTCTCTCTCTCTCTCATTATTATCTCAGAAAACATAATTTAAGCTACAAACTCCAAGGCCACGAAGTTCTTTTCTAACCTTCAATTGCGTCTACCCTCGTCTACCAGAATCGGTACCCGAACCGTAAACGCGTAATATAAAGGTTGCGATGCCAAGAGACTTTTTAAATTACGTTGGAATCACGAGAGGTCCGGCTATGCAAGGTTCCGAAGACAGACGGGCCCAGAGCCCACTTGCCGCTTTCCTTAGGTGATCTGTTCAACCAACTACCCTGCTTCTCAGCACCCATAGTCTTTCGCTAAAGGCTAATCATTGCGCTTGGAAAACTATAGCGAACCGCGTTAGGATAGAGTTTGCCTCTATGAAGCGTTCATTATTTATTTATGGCAACTCAAGCTGTCTCGAAAACTATATAATCTGGGGGAGTTGACCCCTCAAATAACCAACATTCCCTTTCTTCTGCCTCTCATGGGTGTCTTTCCAAAGCTTTCTCTCCTCGCCTTGGCTTGTGGATATGTACAAGCGGCATTCGTCCTCCAGGACTGGACCCTACAAGCAAAGATTATCGCTCCCGATGGTAAAAACCGTACAGCTGCCTTAATCAATGGTGTTTACCCGGGTCCTTTGGTCAAAGCAAACAAAGGGGATTCGATCCTTATCAACGTTCACAATCAACTACGTGACGATACCATGCGTAAATCTACTAGTATTGTACGTCTATACCATAACTGTTCGATAGGTGCACGTTTTTTTAATATTTCGAATGCTTCAACTATAGCATTGGCACGGTCTTGTACGCATATTATGCATCCCAATATTTGCTAGTTACTGACCGTTCCTATCTAGTTCCAAGCTAGGAACGCTCAGTATGTTCATCGTCCTGACTACAATGAGTTATTTTGATGATTTCCTCTAGAAACGATGGTCCTTCCTTCATCACACAATGTCCCATTGCATCAAAGTATGTTATATGACCTACCTTCGTATTTAAACCCCCTCAAAGATGTCTCCAGCAATACTTATTCGTATCAGCTGGTCTTGGGTGACCAAGCTGGAACATTCTGGTAGATATTGAGTGATGAGATAGGTATGCAGACAAATCTGATTTGATTGAACAGGTATCACAGTCATCTCAGCACTCAATATGCTGACGGTCTTCGTGGCCCCTTGTTATCTGTTGGTCTTAGTTTCTATCGCGGATACAATCATATTGACATATTTCATATAGATGATCCCAATGACCCACATGCGGCTCTATACGATGTTGATGATGAGTCGACGTAAGCTTTCTCAGTGTGGCTTACGAGTTTCGACTGATCTGCTTTCAAAGTATCATCACTCTTTCGGACTGGTATCATACTCCTGCTCTCGTTTCGACTCGTAAGAATAATCTATTTTTTTTAGGATGGTTATTGAATAAAATACCTAGACAACTGGCTTGTTAATGGGGCACCTGAACCGGTACCCGATTCCGGCCTCATCAATAGTGCTGGTCGCTTCTTGAATGGTCCTGCAGTTCCGCGCACTGTGATTAATGTTATCCAGGGACAACGTTACAGGTTCCGTTTAATCAGCGCATCGGCAACAGGTTTATCAAAATTTCACGCCAGGAATGAAATGAATGCTAAAGTGGTTGCTTCGTTTAGGCTTTTTTGACTTCGCTATTGCAAATCACAGCCTGACTGTTATTGAAGCGGACGGTTTGTGGATATTAAGTATCTATCATCGCTCACTGATTTCTGCCCACATTTAGGAATCAGCCACCAACCTCTCACAGTCGACTCCATCCAAATTCTTCCCGGACAAAGATACAGCGTCGTGGTAAATTGAAATTTTACAATTGATTAACGTACACAATCCCATAAATCATTGCTAGGTAACTGCTACCCAAGCTGTGGATAATTATTGTGAGTCAACAATATATTCGGCGTCTGTAGCTAAATTGACAGATGTTTGGAACAGGGATTCGTGCCACTCAAACTGTTCGCGGTCTTACTACGTCCGCGAGCACTGCCTGTGAGTGATTCGGTAAATTATCAACTTTCTATAATCCTCAAATTTATGGCAAAAATAGTCGATGGCACTGAAATGTATGCTGTCTTGCACTATGCCAATGCTCCTTCTGCCGAACCAACCGCCCCCAAACCCCCTACTACCCTTCCTGTCGGCCAGGTTGCGTTCAAGGAATTCAACTTGAAGGTTCAATACTTTTTACTCTGGAGTTAATGCTGAGCTTACTGGTTCCTTTTCTGTTTTCAGCCTCTCGATCCTGGTCCTCCTGGTGGCACGGGCCCTGCGGACGTAACATTGAGTTTGACATTTGCTCCTTTACCCGGAGGAAATGGGAGATGGGTTAGTACTATTATCTCTTTCATTGTGTGATATCTTATATCTACTTGCAGTTGATAAACAATACTCAATACATTCCACCTACCATCCCGACTCTCCTCAATATCATCGCTAATGGAGCATCTATGCAGTATGTCTTTCTCTTTGAAAATTAATTAATAATTTATTGGAATACTGAATTATGATATCCTTCCAGAGGAGACTTCGGTCAGAATGAAAATACCTTCATTCTTCCATTCAATTCCTCGATCGAAATAGCTCTCGTTGGAGGTGCTAATCACGCCTTCCACTTGCAGTACGTTAACATCTCTCGTTTTCTTCCAACTCTAATTAAACCCGTTTTCACTAGTGGGCATGCCTTCGATGTCATTCGATCTGCATCGGGAGGAACAGTTAACCTCATTGACCCTCCTCGCCGTGACGTCGTCGCCTCAGGTGGAACTGTCGATCCAGTACGTATCCGGTTTAGAACCGATAACCCTGGCCCTTGGTCCCTTCACTGCCATCTTGACTTCCACTTGGGTAAGTAAATTCGTCGTTATTTTTGTTAAATTTATTTCTCATGGATTTACTTTAGAGGGTGGCCTCGCTGTTGTTTTCGCTGAAGATCCCAACGGTGAGCAATGTTGGTCACATTGAATGAACCTCTCTAATGTCCTTGTTCAGGCATCCGCAGTGGTCCACAATCCGTCCAGCCTAACGCTCAATGGCAACAACTTTGCCAGATCTATAACAGTCTTCCTGACAGCGAGAAATAATCTGTCGACATCTACCACCCTAAGTACCTTATGTTGAGGACGGAAATTGTGTAAATTATGTGATTATTTGTCCAAAATTCAGTTGGATATAGTGTCGAAGTTTTAGCTGGAGTATCTCCAATCCATACAATTAATTTTGTTTACAGATGATTCGTAAGTTGAAGAGCACAACTAATGTAACACGGAAAATCAAAATATTGGCAAGAAAAGGATGGTCATGGTAGGTTAAATCTATGTTCGTAATGTGCCGTCAAATCAACCCTGACCTACGTTCAACTACTCTGTATCCTGAATAAGGCAAACACATGTCAATAATACACCTAGGTGGATCATGATACACGTACTTCTAGTTCTTCCCAGGTGTTTGTAATGCCAAATACCCTCGGCAAAGAAGTCCATACCCTTTCTCTTTCTTCGAACATTGCGTCCTGGAAATCCTCCTTACACCTTTCACAAAGGCCCCTCTCAAAACTCATATCCGCCTGATGACGTAGAAGGTATAGTAACGGTGCCACGAATCCGTTTAAATTCGCGTCGAGTATAAGGTTCGAAACAGAATCGAATGCCTGTTTGAAGATGGGACGACAACAAGTTTCCCTATCTTGAGCGCGTTTCACGATTTCCTTCGCCACAAACTCGGGCCACACTTTGGCTAGCTTGCATCCTCCTCGATACAGGCGCATAAGCGCGTCATTGTCAAGTTCACATTCCTCAATAAAGGCATCGGTTTGTTGGCAAAGGAAGTAATAGGTCACAGGAAGAAGGACCCTAACATTCGTTTCCTGCAACGCGTTTAAGCAACCCGATGAGAGTCCAGGTCGTGTAGTGCTAGAATCGTAGTCCTTGAGAGTAACGGCGTATCCGGCTTGAGATAGCATCTTGATACAGGATCGGCGAATACCAAATGCGGCGTACTTCGTTGCAATCTTCAGCAGGGTCCAAAATTCATCGGAATTCACTGATATGTTGAGTATCGGTCTGCAACCACTCGTCGGCAACTTGAAGAGACCGGATGGGAAGGAAAGCACATACGTGTAGCCATACATCACTCCTAGGAAAAGAGTCAAACCTTCCATGCCATCGTAAACTGGGATAATAGGACATCCATCAAACGTCTCTTCGGGCCTTGGAGGGCAGGCTGCAGCGAACAAATCACGAAAGAAGCCAGTGTTTCCTTCCAAAACCGAAGCATGGACACGGAGCCCTACGTCAGCCACCACAAGCACGACGTTTCCATCCTTGTGATACAGGCTACCACATAATCGTTTGATATTCATCGATGTACTTCGCCCTTGTACGCTTGTCTTAGTGATAGGTTGCGGCTTCTGTGTTTCTTGAAGGTGTATGGGCCCTGGTAAAGATTCGAGGTCTTCCCCTGCTTCATCGTATAATTTGATTTTCTGAACTGGAATCATGGAAATGTAATGAAGTGAGAGGGCCAGCCACGTAGTGCGTACGGCGAGGCAGTGATTGTTTAACTTATGGAGGAATGTTGAGGGGGCAAAAAGATTGGGGTGATGCAAGAGGGCCACCAGACACGTGATGTGATATGTATCGAAAGATGGATGTTCTTCACTTCGATATAAGAGCACAATGCAATTTTTAGGCCCGGGATAGGCTTGGGATAAAGGTATTTGAAGTTGAAGCCTTGTCTGCACCAAAATATCGAATATCTGACTGTCCAGGTATATATATATATAAACTTGTATGAACTTGAAGGATTCTTTTACATCAGGTCGCCTTTTTCACATAGCCGAGCATGTATTGTTGCTCGTCGTCTCCATTGGTTATATACAAGTTTCACGCTGTTAGTTGATAACAATCCTGACCAGCTCTGAGACTGAGGTTGAGTAGGAGAATGGTGAAATGTACGATTACTTAATGGTAATCATTGATAGACTTTCATCACAAGTACATTTAATCCCAACAGATGTACAGATTACAGCCAGAGGAGTAGCTTGGCTGTATTTGAAGAAGGTAGTCCAGTTACATGGACTACCAGAGTCAATTGTAACTGATTGTGACTCTAAATTCACTTCAATATTTTGGAGTGAATTACAGCGATTAATAGGCACTAAGCTATTAATGTCTACATCATTCCATCCTCAAACAGATGGAGTGACAGAATGAGCCAATCATTCAATTGGGTAGATACTAAGAACAGTAGTTGCTAACAATCAGCAGGATTGGGCAGAACATTGCCCAGTGGTGGAATTCACTATAAACAGTAGTACTAGTGAATCAATGGGATATGCTCCCTTTGAAGTTATATACAGATATATGCCACATATAAATCTGCCCACTGATTTTAATACCAAATATAAGGGTATTAAACAATTTGCTGAACAAGCAGAATGGAATATAATGGTGACATATGATGTCATTATAGCAAGTCACATTAAACAAACAGTTAATGCAAATAAGAGATGTAGACCAGGAGAAGAATATTCCCCTGGTGAATTGGTATATTTAAGTACCAAGAACCTGAACCTACCAAAGGGTCAGGTGCATAAACTTTTACCAAAGTTTATAGGACCTTATAAAGTCCTGGAAGCTCAAAATGAGAGCTCCAATGTTGTACTTGAACTCCCTGAGGAGCTCAAAGCTAGAGAGATCCATGTGACCTTTCACAACAGTCTTATTAGGCCATATATACCTAATAATGATACTCAGTTTCCAAACTGAGAAGCCAAAGCCTTTTATGGCTTTGGTAATGAAGATGAACAAGAATAGTTCATCAAGGAGATCATTGGTCATGAATGGATCAATGAAGGGTTGCAGTTCAGAGTCCAATGGACTCTAGGAGATGTCACCTGGGAGTCTCTCTCAGGTATAAAGGAATTAGAAGCTCTAGATAGATATTTAGAGCTACACAGGGTTAAACACCTGTGTGATCTCCCTAAATTAGGAAAAAGAAATAATAATTCCTCAAAAACAAGGAAATAATACGCATATATGCATATATATGCAGCTCTTGGACAATACCCAGAGCAACCTCAAGTGTCATGCTGACTTCTTATAACTACAATAAGAAAGTAAAATACCACAAAAATGAGGTATTATCATGCATATATGCACATATATGCACATTTATTAACATACTCTGAGGAACCACCCCAAGGTGAACCATATGTGGAAATGAGTGCACCAGTAACTACTAGTGCTAGCAGCACTCTCCAGGATGAGAGTGCTATGAATTTAGATCATGAAGTAGATGATCTATATGATTGACTGCTAGTAGCAGTCAGCCAGGGAGGATGTAACAGTTATATTACTGTTATATTGTGTATGTATTAATTACTGCACATATATGCTATGTAATAACTAGTGTGGACACCATGAGTGTCCACAACAGCTCACATGTAGCATGCCAGCACATTAGGTGCCAGCATACCTTTTTACTTCACACCTTGTACTACCTACTCAATACAGACTTGAGTTCAGTTAGTCATATGTGATAAGGTATCACCTGTTATAAGATGAATTCTGTTCCTACCAGTGTTGGTAGAATATCAGGATATCTCAGCAACAATCTTACTAACAAAACAGAAGCCACAGTGCTCATAATCCCTCATAAATATATTGGTCATTGTCAACAAATTGCAGTAAAAAATATGGCATATTATTCATGCCTAACTCCCACCTGGCAACAAGCAGCAACAACTATCAGGGGACAACCCTAAATTTCCACCTGGGACTATTTTCAACACCAATAATCCCCTGGGAGCTTTTCCGAGCGGAATCCGTCACCCCACGTTTCCGGACAGAAACTGTCAGCCTTCACTTCTGCTCGGATTCCCTCAACAACACATTCACCGACTTCTGTGGCTAGAGAGTGGGAGGTTAGGCTGGAGACAGTGGGTTCCACACAGAGGCATGCCATGCGGGTTTAGGAGCAGGGACGGTTAGTACAGGGTCGTCTGCATGGGTTACTTTTCCTTTTCGTCTTAGCACCATCATTGTATTTTCTCTTATCTCTGATTGTGCCTGTTCCGTTTCCTATTTATTGGGCTCATTCTAGTAGAGGCAATCCAAGACTTTCTCTTTGGATTTCCCCTCTGCTAGGTGAGATTCCCTTCGTGTGTATTATTTCCTTTATTTATATACTTTGGATTTCCCCTCTGCTAGCTTGGCATGACGTCTGCCCGGCTCCGAGGGTTGCCCTTACAACAACATACTACCCTGTTCTCAAGTTATCCCACTCTCAGCCTTCAATACTGTTGTGAAGCAAGTGCAAAATGGAAGAGTTGCTACACAGGGAAGCCCAGGACATAGGGCAGAAGAGACTGATCTTAGAAATATATAGCACCAGACTACAAGAAACCTTAAAGCGAAGCACCATAGCTGAGCAAAGGAGGCAGCAGAGCATGCAGCAATAAAAAACCCAGAGCATTCAGAGAGAGTGGGAAAGTAGCCATTGAGAAAAAGACTTCACTAGCTCCTGTGCCAGCTGTATAGAGTAGAGGGCTGCTCTACTGCAGTCCTGGGATGGGGAGATATGGTGATAGTGGAACTTCAGAGTAAAGAAACATCTCCAACCTCACATGACTTGTTCGAGCCATTTGGTGTTTTAGTGATGTGTAGTGAAGTCTAGCAGCTTGTATTGTTTGTATTTGCCCCTGTGCTATATAGCAGTACATAGTTCCTCAATGTGCTAGGGAAACATTTAGCCACCCATGTCTGTTTTCCTGATGCCAACAAGGGCAAGGCCAGAATCAGGTCTTCTGTATGGGGCTGACGGTCAGAGATACACCGAAAAAGTACTGGCAATGATTACAGTCCAATAATACATTGCACTATGCTTAGTGGTGATACTACAACAAAACAAAATTCTGATAATCAGACATTGTTTTTATTAGCATCAAGAGACATTCTTACTTGATCCAGTAGTTCTATCATGATAAGTTAATGTTTATCTCTTTCTTTTCAGGATACATCATCTGTCATGTGCTATTGTGTCTATTACTGAAATAATCTCTGACCTATTTGTTTCATTTATGTCATTGAATCCTGATTTTCAAGATCTTCTCAAAGTGTATGTCCAAAATCTTTCAAATTCTCCATGATTTCCATCACATCATTCTCCAACCAACTGAGATGATCCTGGTAGCTGTCTAAACATGATTCAACTAAGCCATAAACATGCTGAATGTTGTAAGAGATGTCCCTGTCCCTCAGTGAATTTGGATCCATCTTCACTCAGGTGTATTCCTCTCTAGAGAATTTGATTATGATGTGCAATATTTGAATTTCCTGCCATTGAGTTTCCTTAATGTCCAAAGGACCATTAGGTGTTGGTGGGTCTTTCCCACTCTTTTTGTCCAATTCAAGCTATCTATGCAAGGAAAGGTAGCACCATACAGGACAGAAATTTCTTATGAAGAATTCAAACACAAATCCAGAGTGATCACTGAACTTCAGAGGTCCATGGGCCAGGGATCATTTTGCTACTCTGGCTTTGAATGACACAAAACAGTTAAACTTTGCAGATCTTACAACGGAGGTCTATGCATAAACTCTGGCAATGTGGTCTTCAACCAATGAAGACAAAGAAATTCAGCCTGAAGCATTCAGCTTTGGAGAATTACAGCCAGTACTGTCAGGGGACACCTCCAGATTTCCCCCCGGAACCTTTCCGTCCGGAATTATCCCTCGCGTCAAGCACCCTCTGGAAGCATTTCCGCGCGGGATTCACCCTCAACACATTCGTCGACTCCTATGGCCGGAGAGTGGGAGGTTTGGTTGGAGACAATGGTCGCCTGGTGGAGGATATATGCGCATATAGTCATAGCGCATGAGTGATGGGTTGTTTAGCGCCGATCGGCT
>KN837238.1:81872-97352 GCA_000827215.1 Sphaerobolus stellatus SS14 | reverse complement strand
TACGGGGACTGACGACAACAGACGACGACCCCGCCCCGGGGACGACCACGAGCAACGGCGCACACCCCCCACTCACCGCCGCGGCGATCAACTACGTTGCCCAGGCCGAAGCACGCGCGACCTCTGCAGAGCAACGGCTCGCCTCTGTGCTGGACGCCTGGGGCGAGCTCCTCCGCCTTGAAGAACGGGCTGCAGAGGACCGCCGCCGCATCGACGAACGCAACGCCGACGAACGACGGCGTCTGTCCGAGGAGAGCGGCGTGTACGACAAAGACCGCGATCGCGACCGAGAACGACGACACCACGCCACGCCCGTGTCCCGCAGCGAGACCTACCACCCCGGCATGTACGCCAACAACAACAACAGCAACAACGCCAGACGACTGCCTGCCACGCGGCCGCAACAGTCGCCGAACCCGAACGCACTCAGCAACGGTGCCCTACCGCCGCACGACGAGTACTACGCCCGCCGCAGCCGCTTTCCCTTTGCGCACATGCCCCTCCAGGCGCATGCGTCGTTGCCCCAGCTTGGCACACCCGCCAGTGCCTTCCCCCCGCCGCCGCAGCCCTCCCGTGTCCGCCAAAGAGCCGACTCCGACGCGGTCCCGCCAGCAGCAAAACGATTACGCGCAGAGAACGCCGTATCCGCCATGAACTCCAACTCAAACGGGGATGAGGTGAGCGTGATTCATATTCACAAGTGAGGCTATCCTAAGGACATTGGCATCGCAGCACCACCACCCGCACTCGCAACACTCCCACCCGCCCATCTCGACGCACCCCGCAGACGAAGAAGACGCCGACGGCGAAGAAGACGAGCTCCGTTCCAACAACTCCCTCGATCTTGATGACCTCCTCCTCGAGACCGCCGGCGAACGCGAGCAGCACGATTCCTCCCAAAACGGGGCCCCTCGCCGCGCGAACTCCAACGGCGATGGCCCCTCCAACAAACGAAAACTCCCTCAATCACAAGGTGGCGCACCGATATCAGCCCAAGCGTCCCACCGCCGCCTAAACACCGCCTCCACCAAACTCTCCCCCCCAACCCAACCCACATCCACCGCCCCCGCGCCCCCAAACGCCCCCACCTCCAAAATCCCCCTCTCCGCCTCTGCTCTCTTCGAAGCCGCAGGCCTCCCCCCAGGCGGCTTCCCCGCCATAAACGCCCTCGGCCAGCGCACCTGCCGGCAGTGCGGCCAACCAGGGCGGTACAAAGACGGGAAGTGCGTCGAGAAGTGGGGCCCTGGCCCTGAAGGCCCCGGGACGGTGTGCGATCGGTGCAGGAAGAAGATGAAGAGGGTGGAGAGGCGGGGCGATGCGAGTGCGGGGGTGTTGGCGCAGGCGCAGGCGCAGGCGGCGGGGGAGAGGAGGGCCGCGCAGCAGGTGCAGGCGCAGCAGTCTCAGGCGCAGGTGTCGATGAATCTGGGGACGCAGCAGAGTGTGGGCAGTGTTTTGGGTGCACAGCAGAGCTCGAATGGGACGATAGGGAGCAATTCCACGAGCGCGCCGTCTATCTCTGTTGCGCTTGGCGTCGGACCGACACAAGGAGGACACGGCGGGCAAGGACATGCGTTGGTAGGCCTCGGGACCAACAGCGCGGCCCGCCACCATACCAGCACCTCCGCCTCTTCCACCCACGCCAACGCAAATCAAAACCATAACGCGAATAACACGTCCGGAAGGGCCCATTCCCACCACTCAAGGTCCTCAAGCGGGTCTGACGAGGGCGATCGGCGTGCCGTAGGGAAGGGGACGGGTCTCTTGAAGCCCGCCTCCGCCTCTCCCCTGAAGGCCCAAAACGGCTACCACCACACCCCCCCCTCCCAGCTGCACCCCGCCCATTATCCCTCGCACCCCCAACATCCCCACCCCTCGCACCACCCGCACCCCTCCTCGCATTCGTCCCTCCCAAACCCCTACGCCCACTCCCACACCTCCCAATCCCAGACATCGAAGTCTAAATCCCCCATCTACTCCGACGAGGGCGATGGGGAAGGCGAGCCTGATGAAGATGAGATGATGGAGACGCAGAGTCAGAGCCAGGAGCTGGAGGAGGAGGACCAAGAGGGCGATGAGGGCGGGGAAGAGGGCGATGAGATGGATGTGGAGGCGGAGGCGGGCGGGTTTGGCGGGGGGGGAAGGGGGAGGGTGCATGGGGTTAAGAGGGAGGTGGAGGTTTAGGCTGGGTGCATGCTCGCGCTGATTTGTCTCTGAGTGCGGTGGGCCGTAGAGTGCGACGTTGCGGTTTGCCTTCGCACTGCGCCCCCGACTGCTGCTCAGCCCCCCTTAATTCCTCGTTTCCTCACTGGTCATGCACTGTCTTCCTTTTTCTCTCTCGCTTCCGTCTGTTTAACCTCTCTCATCTCATCTCATCTCCCTCATCTCCTGTCATATTTCCTCCTCTCCATTCGATTCGAGTCGATTCTGTTCTATACTCCCCACCATATCCATATCCATTTCTCCTTGTCGCCCCATCCAATCTCCCTACCACCGCCAACCCAACTCATTAATCTGTACTATACTTCCCCACCTGTCTTGTACCCTATCCCGTCTCGTCCCGTCTTGCCTCGGAGTCGTCTTTTGTTGTATAGCCCATTTGTTTCCTTGCATTTTCTTTTCCTCCTTTCTGGTTTTTGGTTGCATTAGCATTAGCATTAGCATTAGCGGTATTAGTACATATTATATTCTTGTCACTTCGTATCCTTGCCCATTCTATCTTCCTTGCCTTCCTCGCCCTCGGGTATTCTCTTGCCTATTCTCTCTGCACCCGCATTCACGCACGCCTTTTCCTTGACTTTCAAGTATATATTTATTAATTTCTAATTTCTCTCTAGCCTTTTTTGTGCCCTGGGTTTTGATTCTAGTAGTATATCAGTAGTGTACATTCTCTTCTCTTCATTTTATCGTTGCCTTTGCGTCTGCGCATGCCTTTGGACGTTTATGTTACGATACGTACGATACGTAGTTTAGCTGAGAAGTTAGTTACTTCGAGTCGAAGTATAAATCCTGTTTCGAATGTCGACGATATATCATGATGCCGTCCCGCCCGCTTGATCAAAACGACGTGCGAAGTGTGAAACGTCCCTCAAGCTATTATCCTCGCGTGCAAGTTACCCCGCCTCGTACGATATCGCTATCGCTAACTCGACCTAACCCCGACACCAGCTTAATTTCCTCATCACGCGCACGATCCACCGGGCATCGTTATCACCGTTATCCCGCCTCGCCCCGTATCGTTACGCGCAGACTAGACCGGTATTTTTAATTTCTACCTTTACTCTCCTCATCACCAGCACACACGCGTTGTTCGCCCCGTATCCGCCCCGTATTCCTACGCGTCAATACCCCTCGATGCGTCATCGACATCACAATGATCCCCCGACGCCGGGCCCCTCGGGTGTACCGTTTAACAAAAATTTTATGCACTGACGATCACCACCGCCGGGTGTACCGTTTAACAATAAAATCAAAACATTACGATCTACAATCACCGCCGCCTCCTCTAATATTATTACGCCGTGCCGCACCCGAGCGCAGCGAGCTGCTACGCGCCGCATCCGCATCCGCCACCGGCCTCGGCCTACCCCCGGCGGCGACTGCGTCGTTCCATTCTAAATCGCCCCCGCATGCACGTTGACACGTTGTTCCCTGCCGTCGATGATCAGCTGCAGCTTCCCATCGACTCCCATCGATCCATATGGGAATTTCAATTCGGTGGCATTGCATGGCAATTGGTCTCGACCGGTGATCTAAATACTAATTGTTTATTTCGATGGCGATGGCGATGGCGAGGCTCTTCTTCCGGTCGTTAGCATTGGGCGACCCCTGACTGACTGTGCCTTGCTGTATGCGCTGCGTCATCTGTTGTGCCATGCGTAGGTGCTTATCTAGGACTAGATAATGAGAAGAGAAGGATTGTTGTTTTTATTGGATTCAATCAGAGGCGATGTCTTGTCTTTGTCGAATATTCCTATTAGCGTCCCTAAAAGGCAAATCACGTCCGGGGAGCAGGTCCGCGCCAAATTCAGATCCCGCCATCCAATCCTATCACATACCCCCCTCATGCAACGCCACAAAGCCCCTGTCGGTGCCAGTGTCTCTATGCTTTAATGAAACCGCACGGCAAGTCACGTAACGAACTTAATTCAAAGACCCAATAGCAGCGCCAGGGGCCCCTGCACCTGATTGAACGTTGCTCTTCCCGTCGACGCCCCGCCCATGCATGGAGATCCGGGGCATCTGCAAATGCCAAGCCCAACACGCGTGCGCTGCTTCTTTCTTTTCTTGTCGCATCTTTCCCCGAAGAGGATGGAGAAGGATGTCGTCTGCGCTCACATGGCCGCGAAGCAGAACGTGGCCGTGCGCATGCACGCAAGAATCATGGCAGCAAGCCAACGTCATTGTCATTTCAAGCTCAAGGCGGACCTGGGCAGGCTGGCGGATAGAGGCCGACCTCCGCCCAGACAGGGGTGACTGCCTGTCTCGCCGCTCAACTAGTCAGTGTTGGGTGCTGGACGGTGCCATTCGATTCGTCGGCCGGAACTCGATATGTCGATGCGATTCTTTTGAGTATAGAATAGCCCCCCAGTGCGCTTCGCCATCTCGCCATCGCCATCCATCGTCATAGGGGACAGGCGGCCCCTCCTGACTCGGGCGATCCTGAATTTCATACATACATTCATCTCAGACATGAAAAAAGCACCCCGTCCCACCCACCCCTAGCCGCCCCCATTCAATAGGCTCGGGAGTCAGTCCCCGCCCGTGCTTGCTCAATCAGGGCACCGCTGACTCCGAGTCCAGACGTGGCTCCTCGGACAAACAGTCCCCTACTACTACTGCTGCGCCTATATCAGCCTACGCCTACCGTGCGGTGCGCGACGTGATATGATTAGATTAGCCTGTTCGTTATCGGTGCGCCGAACGAAGGTGTTCTAGCTCAGGACGCATCTATGAAAACTTTTTTTGCCAACGATAACGCCGCCTGGCCCTTCCCTTCCCCGGCAACCCATGCCTGACACCGAGCCGTGTGTACGCGTGTCATACAGTGCTTGATATGTACATATGTATTGGAAGGAAGGGCAGTCACTCAGTGGGGCATCGCGAAACGAAGGGAAGCCGCTGCGTCGCGAGCGCATGTGATTGGGGGCAGGGGGCGGTTATCAAGAGGCGTGTGGGCGGGGAAGGCGGTGGATAAGCCTCGGAGCGAGAAAGATGATGGGCGGGAGCCTATAATGTGCAAGACGTTTGTTATGGGAAGAACGAGGGCGCGGGGCGTGGCTGGGAAGGGTTCCCTTTTTGGCGGGGTTCCTCGATGGTGAGAGTGGGCGAGAAGCAGGCAGGCAGGAGATGGGATGGGGATGGGGGCATACCTGAGTTTGGGGGGCTCCGATTCGCTACGCCCATTGGAGTGTAGCCGAGTGTAAGGTGGTGTTTTGCTGGCATCGGGCAGGTGGACATGTTGGGTTCGGCTGCATTTGAACTGAGGTCGTACCATGGTAGCTCAGCGACAGGATTTGAAATGTTGGTTCCTTATTGAACCTGGGTAGCGGGCCAAGTACAAGGGGTTGAATGCTTGCATTAGGCGTTGGGGATTCTGGAATTCAAGTTGGCATGCGCGCAATTTCATTTCGGCGGGTATTTGTGTGAGTCCGAGGTTTGGTAGTCCGGAAGACACGGCTGTATTCAAGCAAATATAGGCATCGAGAATCCTGTAAGTCAGTATGGTTTCCAAGTCAGTCCGAGGTTCTCAATAGACGGGAACAGATGGCACTAGTGTGTTACCTCTCTACGCCTCCCTTTCTCCGACCCGAGAGCTGGCCGCTCCGCTTACTACAAACTGGCTGGATAATTATTGATCTGGGGTGTGCGAGATGATATCATTTTTCGTACCTCCTATGAGACTCCGACGAGTGCCATATATTGGTTTGAATCTAGAAAGATCCTCCACGTAAGCCATGGTATTGATCTTTCAGCGCAATTTATCGACTTCATAGCCAGTAATATGTCGGACTGTCGTTGCAAGCATGGTCGACACCTTTCCACCTACTAGAATATAAGTACACAAATACCCTCACCTTGATCCCGCGACTTGAAAGGCCTAATAATTATATGCATCCATATAAAGTGCACGCAATTTCCTGGCATCTTCTAAATCATCATCTTGAGCACTGGACTTCCAATCATCGATCAAAGCTTCAGGCTCTTGACGCGTTCTTCGGCTATAAGTATATCTTGTGTGATATCAAGGGATGATGTTTGTAGATCAATCTTAATCCGATTGAAAGACGAAAAATGCCCTTTCGTAGTTGTAGCGTTGTCCTTTGAAAGCGCAGATGCTGGTCGTGTTCAGAGAGATATGACGCGTCGCGTTGTCACGCGTGACGAGATCGTAGGATTGGCGCTCGGCTCATCTTATCTCCGTACCTCTTATACGAATTCATGCCCTGGTAATTCAAATCGTTACTTGCTACATGCCAATACCAGATGATTTAGAAGTAAATTGAAGATAAATCCTCCCCTATTATTTATGTCCATTACTTTGCCTAGGATTCTTGCGCTTGCCTGAACTTTCGTGAACATCATTTTATCCCAATCAACTCGCTCTATCCTTCGGATAATAATTATATAACTATAGTTGACCTCAGGCGTTAGCACATAAATTTCTCGATAATAATCTGGATCTGGTCAAATGCTGTTCTGCTCAAGTTCAGTCCTTATCCAACTCTGAATCGTTCAATGTCTTCCCTGTTGACTAGAATGAATAACTACAATCCCCCTCTGTATGGTAAAATCAATTTTTGAACTTCCGTGTCTAACGTATGTACAACTTCAATCTACTATGCTCTCGATTCTGTACTTAGCACATCTCGTGGGGCTGAACCCATGATCAGAATACCGCGATTTGGCTTAACAATGTAAATATCATTACGTTGCATAGTTGATTACAATTCTCCTAACCGGATGTTCGCCTGGTTTAGGACAGTCTTACAATAGTTCCTTCGAGGAGCGATCAAGAGATAGGGTTCAGAACGGATGACTTTGCAGCTCTAAGTCACTTTCATGAACGTATCTTTCCGACAGATGTATCTGATTGACTCCTACTTTAGTAGAGTAGGAGTTACCATAATCTTCAAAAAAGGGGCTTGAAATTGCCTGAAATTCATTAACTTGAAGATAGCTACACGAACGGAACTGGCATGACGGGCGATCCACCTAGGCTCGCGTTCCTGGGTTAGAAGATACTTGTTGCGTATGTGTAGAATAGACTATTTATTATCTAGTTGACTTGTGGATATTGTGAATAGTGGTAAAATAATTCGCATGAAATAATGCGTGCTTGGACGGAAGACATGAGGCCTTGAGAAACCATAAGAGCTCGACATTTTTCAGAAACTCATCGACGACGACCCTAGATCGATGATCATTTAAATAGCCGGGAAACGATAATACTGTAAGCTGAACGGCGAGCAAAGGGATATGTGACTTCCTTGAAAATATCAATCAAAATCCACAGAACCGTAATTCCTTTTGTCAATACAGATAAATAGCTCCACTTTCAATAGGACGAGGACGCACCAGTTTGCAGGCGCTAATGTTGTTCGGTGCGTCACGGTCACATTTGCGTGTGAAGGCTTTGTCACGTCTGTACAGTTGCAACATTCAACCTCCGCCCGTCCGTCCCTCAACCTCACCCACCCTCAAGACCTCCGGCCCCTCATGTCTTCGACCACGTAAGTGTTGATATTCTCCCAGTATTAATGGAATGCTGACGATTCCTACGTATATTTAGTGTACCGAGTGCCTCCGTAAGCTTAACCTCTGCGATGCGAAAAAAGAGCTATTGGACTGAGACCACATTTCGTTAGGCCATCGAGGTCCCGGAGACCCTCCTTAAGAAGCGCAAGCAGAATGATAAGCTCCGGGAGGAAAAGCTCGCTGCTGCCCAGGCCGCCCGCAAGGTTCGTGCCATTTACCTCGCATCCCATTTTGTTGGCCTTCCGCTTTCAACTTTCACTATGATGCATACTTTACGACCGAATAAGCTAGTCCAGTAATGGACGATGCTGCAATATTCAATACCATCTTTCGGGACTGAACTTTTTCCTTGCCTCCTTTATGTTTTCCGGACGAAAGTACTGACGCATCGTATTACAGCAAAAAAAGGAGAAGCGTAAGCTGATCTTCAAGCGTGCCGAGTCCTACGTTAAGGAATACCGCGGTCGGGAACGGGAGGAGATCCGTTTGAAGCGTGTTGCCCGTTCTGCTGGTGACTTCTACGTCCCCGCTCAACCCAAGGTCTTCTTCGTTGTCCGTATTAGGGGGTAAGTCATCTTGTGTTTGCTTCATATTCTTTGGATGTTGACAGTCTGCGCTGCATTACAGTATCAACGAGATTGCTCCCAAGCCCCGCAAGATCCTCCAACTCCTGCGTCTCTTGCAAATCAACAACGGTGTTTTCGTCAAGGCCACTAAGCCCACCCAGCAAATGCTCCGTCTGGTCGAGCCCTATATCACATATGGGTGAGTTACTAGGCTTGAGCGATGCCGTGGTCTGTCGCTCATTTCGTATTTTTCACAGCGAGCCCAACCTCAAGTCCGTCCGCGAGTTGATCTACAAGCGTGGTTATGGCAAGGTCGACAAGCAGCGTGTTCCCCTCGATAATAACGCTGTCATCGAGGCTTCGCTCGGCAAGTACGACATCGTCTCCGTTGAAGATCTCGTCCATGAGATCTACACCGCTGGCCCCAACTTCAAGCAGGTCGGTCATTCCACATGCTTTCCCTCTCATTCAGACTGGCTGATTCGTTTTTTACAGGCCTCCAACTTCCTGTGGCCCTTCAAGCTCTCCAACCCCAACGGCGGCTGGCGTACGCGCAAATTCAAGCACTACGTTGAGGGTGGTGACCAGGGTAACAGGGAAGACAACATCAACAAGCTCATCAGACAGATGAACTAGACTTTTCACTTCGGGCAGTAATTAATACTGAGGTGGTCGTTGATGTCTATATTACCCCCGCGTTGGATGCCATGCCCTTATGCTTGTACTCATCTTCTCTTTCCTTGCTTCCCCCATGTATGCATGCCATATGGACGTAGGATATACGACGCACTCAAAATAAAACTCTCCTGCTTTTGAGCGCTTTGATATGTTATGCACTAATAAGATATACATAATAGATCTAATCTATCTCAGACCTGAAGGTATTGACGTCGACTTGAGCGCTATCTCCCAGTTGGTATTATCTTGAGTTCTTCTTTGGTTCTCCTGACTATTCGCTAAGACTATAATGAAATTTATCCAATATTTATTCAAACTATTACTCTATTCCATCCTTCGTTCCTTTGACCGAATAATGAGCTAACTAGAGTTGCATTACTTTTCGGCGGTTCAATCAATCTTCTGAATCCCGGCGCCTCCGTAAAAGAACTGTGGTACATCGGAAATATATCATTCATCCTCTAGTTGTGAATATTTGACCACACTACGGAGGCCGTGTAGATGGAAATATTTAGCTGCAAAAATAAATGTATCAGAGGGAAAGATTATTACACATTACTCAGAGCATGTACTGCTTTAGGAATCGAAATATAAACTGAATCTCAGCATGAGGTACGTATCCTCTCGCAATCTACCCACAAATTCCGGTGCAAACTGTTCCTTCTATCAATTTAATCTTCCACTCCCAACGCCTGCCGACTGTGCACTGGCAATAAAGTAAAGGTGTGTAACAGGAGTTCCAATACTACTACAGCGAGATAGAAATTCCGCTAGCAAAGAAAGGGATTGGGTATTTATGGCCAACGTATTGAGTTTCGGCCACGGTATGTCCGAACACCCTGTATAACCCTTCTCCGGCTGTCCAGCGCTGCTTATTGAGCCATCCTCATAATTTCGTATGCAAATGTTGTGAGCAGCTATGGCTACTCTGTGACCGGATAAATAGGTGACGTTCACTACACTCATCAACTCGAATTTCTAGTCTTTGGAGATTGGGTAAAGTCGTGTTTAAATCTTGCAGAATCTTCATGCTGAGCGGAAGAGCACCGATGATTGAAAGTTTATGGACGTTTGTTGATGGCTTCTTGACAAATGAAGCGAAGAGGTTGGCCGTTATTGAGGTCACGGTAACCTCCTAATCCTGTACCAGTGTTAGTATATCCTAGAAGTGAACTAAGTCAAATGAAATGGGTGGTATATCGATAGTAAGGACTCACTAATTTCGGCGGAAGAAGACGGGAAAGATAAGAACTAATGTTATTAGTGGGATTGAACAGGATAAGCTCCCGAAGGTTAGATAGGACATATTCCGGCTCAGAGGTGTCATCTACAAGGTTAATCCCAATTGATGTTAAGCTTTTCCACATTTGGAAAGCTACTCAGAATATCATCCAACTCCCGTCTGCTTTTGCGCTGCGTAGTGTGGAGTCAAAGGGAGGTAACATTCTAGGAAATTATTAGGGGAAACCTACGTTAGAATCCTCTTCGTGAAAACATACCGTGAATTTGGCCTTACAACCTTTCAAAAAGCCACCGAATTTATTCCAAAGCTTTGGGTCAGCGACCGCATCTACCCTCAATTCCTGCAAGCTAATGCTTTTCCATCGGTCGTTTTCCTGTACGATAAGATTCTATAAGCCTTCAAGCAACGTTTCGTAGATATCTGCTTCGTTTCGAAGTCCGTCATTTGAGGTGATAATAAGAGGAATCCTAATCGCATGGACCAGTATCTGAGACCAGGTTTTGCATACCAAACGAAAATTAACGATGGTGTCGAGTTGTGAGCATGGTTCGCTTCATTGATATTAGCCTAGAGAGCCACGGTTCTCAAATTTTCATCTGAACCGTTGTCAATATTTCCTTCTGAATCGTACCATGCGATCTCGTCAACAAGGTCAATAATCTCCTGCTGTAGCGCTACATCGGAAGGAGCTACTACCACGTCCAGCTGCTTCCTGCGTGTGATTGGGAGGGAATTGAAAAAATAATAGAATATCTTCTCCAAGAGCTCCTGAGGCAGGTATTTCTCATTTGGATTGATGGTGGAAATTGCATTATTTTGAACTTTGACTTTTTTCCAACTCTGTCCTGGTAGAGAAATGATCGCCACAGATACTGCGCCGGTCAGCGATTTCGCGTCTTCTGATTCAATCAATTGCCGTGAATAATAATGTTCGTCCGGGTACCCGTTATCTACTCGTGCTCAAGATACAGTATACTCACCTGGGCAGCGGGCTGCATACTAGCACTAGGTATAAGTAGTCGATATTGGCATTGCATAATCAACAGAACAAAGGCGCTCTCGTGATGTGACCGTGTGCATCAATCTTGAAGCTTGAGCACTTGAGCATCAGCAGAGGGGAATTTATGTACTGAAGGAGACTCTGCGTCTGAGATTAATCGTATGGTGAGCTTATGCAAATTTTTGATCGAATGCTTTCGAGCGCCCACCGACGCCCACCGAGTCCAAACCCTAGCTCAGCCTCTCTTTACTCGTTGATCGACTATCCTGGCCAGTTCTCTTATGTCTCCTTGGATAATATGCTCGATCTATCGCATGTTTACCACTGTTGAGGCCGCGCTGTTGTGTCAGCCCCTCGGTTGGTTGGAGGTCGTCCCGTCCTAAATGGTGAGATAGTGCTGTTAGAAAGGAGTCTTAAGTTAACTCAGAGTTCTCTATGTGTAGAGCTATGACGTTCTACAAGCAGTCTAACTTGGAGTTCACCGTGCTGATGTTGCTCCTTCCTTGTTCGACATCATCTAGACCTTGCAGACCGTTTCGATTTGGTGTACTGGGTGCCTCTGTAAGCAATCTAATTAACCGTCTGCGATGGAAAGAAGACCTGACCTTTATTTCCTTAGGCCATCGATGTCCCCGAGACCCTCCTCAAGAAGCGCACCCGCAATAATTAAGCTCCGGAAAGAAAAGCTCGCTGCTGCCCAGGTCGCTCGCAAGGTTCGTTTCATCTGCCTTGTGTCCTATTCCATGTGCCTTTCACTTTCACTTCATGATGCATACTTTACAACTGAATAAGCTAGTTCAGCAATGGACAATGCTGCTACCATTCAATACCATCTTTCGGGACTAATTCTCTTCTCTTTCGACTATCGGATTGGGAGTCCTGACATATCCTATTACAGCAACGGAGAACTGCAAACTTATTCCCAAGCGTCGAGTCCTACGTTAAGGAGTATCGCGGTCGGGAGCGGGAAGTGATCCGTCTGAAGCGCGTTACCCTTACTGCCGGTGACTGTTACGTACCTACCCGATCGATGGCCTTCTCTGTAGTCCGTATTAGAGGTACATCATACTGTGTATTGATTATATTGCCAATAATCACATTCTACGCTACATTACAGTGTCAAGATTGCTCGTACCCGCCAGATCCTCCAACTCCTCCCCTTGGTGCAAATCAACAACGCTGTTGTGTCAAAGCACGAACTCCACAAATACTCCGCCTAGTCGAGCCTTATACCACGCCACATAAGGATTGACTTACGCTTTATATCATGATCCATCGCTCATTTCATGTGTGACGGCGAGCCCAACATCAAGTCTAGTTGATCTACGAGTGTGGTTATGACAAGCAGCATGTTCCTCACGTTAACAACACCATTATCGAGGCTGCATCAAGGCTATTGTTGGCATATATGACATCCTCTTCATTGAAGATCCAGTGGACAAGATCTACACCGTTGACCCCAACTTCACGCAGGGCCGCAGGTACGTTCTTATGCATGTTTCTCTCTCACTAGATTTAGACTAACAACTACGTTCTTATACAGGCCAGCAACTTCCTGCGGCCCTTCAGGGTCTCCGACCCTAGCAGTGGCTGGTGTAAGCGCAAATTCAAGCGCTACATCGAGCGGAGTGAACAGGGTAACTAGGAGGACAACGCCAGCAGACACATCAGATAGATGAGCTAGTTCTCACTTCGGGCAGTAATTAATACTGCAATGGTCGTTGATGTCTATTTTACCCCGCGCTGGATGCCATGCCGTATACAACATAATCTCAGTACGTTAAAGCTGAAAATATGAATGGTACAAAATCGAGATGGAAAGATGGATGTCATAGCCACCCGCGACGATATTCCATGCTTGTCTTTTTTTTCGTTTCGTTCTTTCCTACTGAATAAATAAATAATTAACGCAAATACGATGATTTCCACTTACATACATAAATAAATTCTTAGTCTTAGATGTTCGGCCTGGATTAGGATGCTCTGCCGCTACACTGGCATTGATATTAAGAAAATCGGAGCGTTCTCCTTGCCAGATATCTATTGACACATAATACAGACATTTCGACATGTTAAATTACTAGGCAACTCCTACTACTTTATCCACATATTCAAGTTTGGCAAACCATTGCTTTAACCAGTTTAACCTTATCCTCCCGAGACCTTCCACCGTTTCTTGAGCGACGAAGTAAAGGTACCTAATAGGAACTCCAAGAATATCCCGCCTGTATAAGAGATCCACTAAAACGAGAAATAATTCAAAATTTATAAACAAGGTGTCCAATTTCGGCCACAATATGTCCGAACAGCTCCTAGAATCCTGTCTACCACTCTCCTGCCACGTTGAGACTCTTTCACGTGCTCCATACCAAAGGCTCGTGATGCACCGCATGCAGTCACCGCTAACCTCAAGGCGAGGCCTTACTGAGTTATGAAGAAGATGGCAGAATAAGATTCGTTCTCCAGGACTAATTTGAACGATAGAAAGTTTTTGAATATTGGGTAAAGCCGTAATCAAATCTTGCTTGATCTTCATGCTGAACCCGGGAAGTCGACCGCTGATTGTCAGTTCACGGACTTTTATCAATGGCTTCACAGCAAAAGGAGTGAA
The DNA here is from genome assembly GCA_000827215.1 of Sphaerobolus stellatus SS14. NCBI lineage: Eukaryota > Fungi > Basidiomycota > Agaricomycetes > Geastrales > Sphaerobolaceae > Sphaerobolus > Sphaerobolus stellatus. The sequence goes on along the minus strand of KN837238.1, from coordinate 83,499 downwards.
CAGGTTTGCTGTTGTTGCCTCGATGGTACTGGTAGTAGCATCCCGATCTACTAAAGTTAAGCTATTCTGGAAATGAGGTACGATTAATGGGATAGGAGGAGATGACGAGGTCAAATACGAAGAGCTCACTAGTTTCGATGGAATATGACTGGCGAGATAGGAAATAACTCTATGATCTCTCAGTTGGGTTAAACACGCAAAGATCCCGAAGTTTGGATAAGACAAATTGTTCAGAGATGTCTTCTACAGGGTTAAGGTCACCAGAGAGAACAATATCGAGTCTTTTCAGGTTGAGGCATCTTCTCAAGATATTGTCTAATTCCTGCCTGCTTTTGAGCCATTCAGTGTAGAGTCGAACTTCAATGACAGTCTAAGAATGGTTTATTAGAAATTCAAGGTTGAACCGTATTCAATAACACACCGGGAATGCCTGGTTAGACTTTCTTGAGAAGTTGCAGAATGTAGTCCAAAGGATTTCGTCGTCAGCAACGTTCTCATCAAGAGATCACAGTCACAGTCGCCGCTCAAACTATCGTCTGAATCGGAATCCGCGTCTGATTCCTTATCAGATTGACTAGGATCCGGATTGACTTCCTGCTGTTGCACTTCCTTGGAAGGAGCGTTGGATTCTTCAACGATTTGCATTTTTATTAAGCTTGAAATTGTATCGAAAATATAACGGAAATTTGTCTCCAAGATCTCCCGAGGGTGCTCCTTCTCATTTGGATTAATGGTAACAACCGCCTCCTTTTTGACTTTGACCTTTTCCCAGCTCTGTCCTGGTAGTGACATTTCCGCCTCGGATACCTCACTAGTCGAGGCTTCTGGATCGTCTCGGGGTATTAATTCATGTGCATATATATCTGAATCATCTACTTCTGCCCATTTGACGAAACGAGTCTTCAGGCGGAGAGCGGTAACTATTAGAAGCCCACATTGCCAAGTTTTCTGCATAGACTTCCTCGGTGACATCTTTGAATGTTGATAATTCTGCGTCATCCAAAGATATGGTCAAAAAACGATCTCCGACCTATGGACCTCTGCGATTCCTCAGAGTGACCTTTCCGGAGGCATGTCTAAACTCTCCATAAGACATGCTAGTACTGTTATCCATAGACCAACATATTCGCGATAGGAGGACATTTCCGGCTGATATATTACTAAACTGTTCATTGGATTCAATAGCTTTTATTTTGAGTTCCTGGTGAGAAACAATTTTAAGTTTCAACTTGGGATAAAACATAGTGAAACTAACCTCAAGTGTCCTAATAGAAAAGTACTCTCGTTTAGACAGTTTTGCAACAGCCCAGGCAGGACCTAGAACTACATCAGACGCTCTATTGGCTATGGCAGTAGAACCTCTAGCTATATCCTTTATATTGCTGCTTCCCAAACCCAGGTGTTGTAATGTTTCTACTTCACTGGCATAATCCCCAAGGCAGATCATACAATCATTTTCCCAAGCTCCTACAGGTAGCTCTGGAACCTGCACGTCCCTTTTATAGTCTTCTGTGAATGACATTCCTTTGGACTGTCCTGCAGGAACGAGAAGTCGAATTAACCACTCATAGTCATCCATGTAACTTTCTCCGTATTTTCCGAGAGACCCGTAGGTGAATTGACCATC
>KN837238.1:68231-81497 GCA_000827215.1 Sphaerobolus stellatus SS14 | reverse complement strand
ATGTTTTTCTCCTTTCCACTACATGAATTTTAATAAAAATTATATTTAATGGCAACAAATACATTTCGAGACTTACAGTCATAAATGACCTCATACTCACGAGTCTCGAAGGTCTGCTAAGAATGGAACCGGGATTGCATCAGAGTTCAAGACTAAGACTCTTTTCTGAGTAAGATGCTCAACGTCAAATAGGCCATACCCCGATTCACCTCTGCCATCTTTGTCAGACGTTCATAAAGTGGTATATTAATGAAATTAATACGTACTCTAAACCTCGAACCTGGATACCCGGTTCTCGAGGGAATGTAAGCCCATTTACCTGAACAAACCCTAGTATTGACGATCCGAATTATGAATCTTTGATAACTAAATATAAGTATGAACGTACCTGAACGGATCTGTCTCCCTAGTATAAGACCCTTTGCCATGTCACTCGTCCATATTGCTCCACTCAATGAATAATCTGTCGCATTTGCCATCTTGATGGCTTCCTCCTCCATTTCTACTACTTTGATGGCCAACACCGGTCCATAGCTCTCTTGCTCCCACAATGACCATCCAGGTTCCACGCCAAGGACAATGTGAGGATTTACATGAGCACCGTGGGCAGTCAGATCTCCGACTAAAATTTCACCACTTCTATCTTTCGCATCTTTGACTAATAAGAGGACTCTATAAACAAAATCCTTTGAACTTAAAGCAAGAATATGAGGGTCGCCGCCCTTCACGCGTATGTTCTTGGCAAGAGTGGTCGCGGATTCAATAAACTCTTTGGCAATACTACTTTGTACGATTACTCGTTTTGTGGACGTAGAGACCTGTAGATTCTACGTCAGGGACATTAGGAATTGAAATTGGTTTCTATATATTACCTGACCAGCATGAACCATACCACTTGACAGAATAGATCGAGCAGCCTTTTTGACATTCGCGTCATTTAAGACCTATATTGAGACTGGATTATTAATCTAAAAGAAAATATGCCTGTTTCAACTTACAACGACAGGTATTTTTCCGCCCATCTCAAAAATGCACGGCTTGAAATATTTGGCTGCTTCTCCTGCTAGGATTTTCCTGACGCGATCGCTTCCAGTGAACTAATATAACTTTAATGAGTGGATTAGTGTATATTATAGAAGTCTGAAGCCATTAACAAGCTTGCATTTACGTGTCGAATTAGTTTATGTCCAATGATTTCAGGTACAAGTTTGGGTGCATCTTCTTAGGGATGTGTAATAAATTTAGAACACCCTTTGATAGACCTGCCTAAGGATAGAAATATTCACATCAGCGACATGTAAACTATTAGAAGCAATGTCCATACCTCGTATAAAACCCTTACAAGTATCTGGTTCGAGGCAGGACTGAGCTCGGCTGATTTGAGAACAACTGCGTTTCAATGCGATGGGTAAATTAACTGGCACAATAGCAAATGCCGTCCCAAAAGATTTTCTCTCTATAATAGCCGTGCCACCAACTTAACTACTACTTGGCTTAGTTTCACGAGTTAATTGCGTAACATCAACAACAGCTTCTAACAAGTAGCTAACTGCTCCGAAGGTTTCGTCTCTGATTACCCAACTCTCGAGGGATGCGATCTCTGCGGTCGTTGTAGTGATAATGCGTTGCACGTATTTCGTCTTCAAAAGATTCGTTGCTTTGATGAAGAGGTCGCGTTTGACTCGCCATGGAACAGCCTCCCAAGCAGGCTGGACTCTGTCTGCAGCTTCAATGGCATCGATGACGTCTTGAGAAGAAGCTGCCGAAGCCTGTGTGACGATTTGTTGGGTAATTGAATTGACTACATCGAAAGCCTTCCCAGTACTCGAGCTTCGACGCTCTCCACCTATCCATAGGCTTGCTTCTAAGAGAGGCATGCTAGAATCCGAGAGATGGGATGACAGAGGTTGGACAGAGGACCAATCGAGAGGTTTGAAGGTAAAGTCAAGGTCAAGGTCGACTCTTGCAATCGATGGGAAGTTTTAAAGATATTTAAAACATACCTCAGATTAGGTATTGGAAGAGAGCCTTAAGACTGTGATGCGGAGGATAGAATTAGAAGATAATGTATATGTGAAGTCGATGAGGTACAGTAAGAGATACGATGATGACGCGTTGCGGCGTGGCCCATAAAGATCCACAACTTCCGTCTACGACTCCAGTTACAGTATGATTTCTGGCTGAATACATCAGCGTCGAGGGTACTTAAGTCAAGGGTTGTCGGTCCTCGGTATGAACTTGGTGGAGTTCGCGGACCCAATTCTGCCTCCGTTCAAGTTTGCACACGCAATCGTGGCCTCGGCCTCGGATGGAGCCGGAGAGTTCCATTCGAAAAATAATAATAAGTAAAAGAATGTTCCCGATTTCTTTATTTAAAAATTCCTAACTTAAATTATCTTCAAGGCACTCCTGTCTGTCTGTCCGAACCTCTGCTTTTACATCTGGCCTGGAAGAGAAGTGGGGGCCTTATAAACCTTGAAGTTGTGCCAGTGCCAGGTTGTGCCAAGTCCAGGTGCACCGCCATTGCCCTCTTTATATCGACTTTCCATATTTCTAGCGGTATTTTAGTTTCTGTAGGCCCTGCAAATATAGCATGGTATTATATTCGGTTGTCCTAACATTGTTTATGTAAACCTATTGTCTAACTAACGGGGATACGCGATCATAGTAGTGGAACCAAGTACGACCTGCTGTTTTCGTTTAATATCCACCGTTATGGGCGCCATATTTATCTTAACAGTCATCCAAGTAAGCTTAGGATACCCAATTTGAGACAGATTGCGGCACATTATGTAACTACCAGATTTCCCTTCAATCCATCAAAGAATGACAGAGACCCATTTATTATAAATACCTGGCTCCACGTTCGTTATAAGCTGTCATAAGTGACAGGTATCTGGAGAGCCAACATTTCACGAGGATTTCGAACCTCCAGATAGGTAAGCAGGTATGTAAACATTAGGTTAGATATCTCATCTGGCACGGATTCTTCACTACTAGTACCTAAAATTCCCATGGTAACTATGGTGCTATTGAGCCACGGTCAGTAACCACACCACAGCTCCAAAAAATCATTTACAGGCGCAAAACCAAAAGAAGAACGGAGGCTTCGATTACGTGACAGATTCAAGTCGGTCTTCGTTCCTACGAATAAAGCTCTGTTCAGTGTGCTAGGTTCTTCGTTATGTTTAAAGAGTATGCATTACGCATATGTATAGCCATTCAATTATTGTGGTCTTGTTCGAAATATCTCAATCGACTATAAATTACTCTGCTTTTGTTCAACAGAGGACAGTCTTCCTCGAGTTCTCAGTTCTCAATGCCTCCACCGGTGTACTGTCAAATAATCGTTCAGAGTAGTATGTGGACTGTTCAATTATTTCATTGCTTTACTAAATCTCTACAGTTTTCACCGGAAAGCTTTCCATGACAGCGACTTTGCATTTATCGTGCATGACTACTGTGAGTACCTTAAGACTTACGTACTATAATCCTCTTACTCAACTGGTCCATAGTCATTTCAATAGAAGAAGAGGTGTGCTATCCTTTCTCTCATAAAATGCTAAACTAAAAGGAAAACAGGTTGAACACATTTGGAAGCGGCGGCCTTTTTTTGAACCTAGGTGGAATATTATATCTTCTGGTAAGGACATCAAATATTTTATATATATAATCCCTGACTGCCTGTCTTTAGAACCGTTACATCGGACTTGTCATTTATACTTTAATTGTGATTCTCCATGCCTCTCTATCACATAAGGTCAGTACTCCCAATTCTCGAACTCCTGACAGTTGAGCTAACCTGGTCAAACTTAGTCGTATGTATATCTGGCACATTAAGCTTTCATAGCTTACAATCTTAATTCAAGCGAACCCACTGGCTGCTGCAAGTACTTATATTGGCACCTTCTTGTGTATGTCTTCAACAGGTCTTTTAACTGGTAGCTAAAATTTTAGAGGTTTAGACCATTCACAATAATTGGCGCTGTACAAGGTGTGTATCTTAATACTGTATCGTTCATATTGGCTCTGATTCGTACCTACATCCCCAACAGCTATCCTAGTCTTAGGCGTAAGTCACCATTCTGGCACAGAACTGTTCGCCGTCACGGTTTACGATATGATAAATAATCACAGATCCCCATGCCTCAATTCCGGCACCGAATCATAATAAGTTTGATTATATGTTATTTAATAACATATCTAGCTCTAGGATATGTCGCTATCAATAGAGGTATGGTTCAGGAATTCGTTTCGTAATTTGTGAAGAATTTATATTCTATTCTTTTTTTCAGTGACTACTGGACATAGTTCATCAAAAGTGGACTCTGGTTGTTACCTATCTGCCATGCCAAATAATGCACGCTTTGTTTGGATCGTGCCGCTCTTTCTTGAGTTTCTACTCTGTGTTTTAATAAGCTGGAAGGCATTCAAGGCCTTTAAGAGTGATACTGAATCGCCACTTTTAAAATCTATCGCCATCCAAAGGTTAGTAGAAATACGCTTTGTCTTACGGGCAATTTGAATTGACCTTAAGTACCTTCCTATCTAGTAGTGCTTTGCAGAACTTTGGGTAAGTAATAATGTCGAACATAAGTGTCGAACATAAGTATACTGGCTGTGACTTATTAAATAATAAACAGAATGTTGTTCCTTCTCCTTGCCAATGCAATTATTTGGCTCACTCGTTCAGAACAATTCTACCAAGCTGGAGTATGGTAAGCAGGTTGTAATTATATCCCTCTAATTAATCACTATGGAAATGTTAGGTGGACAACAGCATTACCCTGTGTCATGGGAAGTCGTCTAGTTCTGAATATTCGCAGGACTGCATCGAACGATACTTCGGCAATTTTCCTTAGCGGACCTCTCCCCCTGTATTCCAACTCCTCGACCACTATGGTATTTTTAGAGCCTCCGAGTCGTTATGCACAGAGCACGGATTCAATTCTGTTGTGATTAGCTTTGAGATGGAAAGAGACTGCATTATACCCTCATTTTCCCTGGCCTGCTATTGTCCCCGGACGGGGAAGCTCGCTTTGGCAGTGGTAACCAATGACCACCATTTTCTTTTCTTCTTTTCTTGATAGACGAGAAGTTAAAACTGTATATTCGCTGAATATATTGGAAATTGGCTGACTCTATATAAATAATGATAGCTAAGCTTCTACTTCAGAAATATACGGACAGGTTTAAGACTAAATTATTTTCGACGCCTGAACTGAAGAACGGCCTTAGTATTTGGTAGGCGAAATGTTCCATACCAATGCGGGGACGGTTTGACACCGTCGTCCTCAAATTTAATATCATATGTCAGTATTATGTGAGCCATTAAGGTCTTTAGCATCAGAGAAGCAAAGAAACGGCCAGGACTATAATGGGAAATGTAAGACACACTGAAGGAGAGCTTGAAGTGATTTACATACCAGGCATGTTTTCCAATACCGAAAGGGAGATAATCTTTGTTGGGGAAGGCGAACTGGTTGGCGTTGCCATTTTCGGCTCCTTTGACGAATCGGAATGGTCGAAATTCTCCTGGATTGGGGTATATGGCGGCATTTTGATGCGGTGCTAGAAGTTCGACGGATATAAAAGCTCCCTTTGGAATCCTCGTTCCGTCGGATAAAGAATAATCTTCCATAGCGATCCGGTTCATGCTAACTGATCCAGACTGTCAGTACGCAGGTCGAAGTCAGAAAAAATGTGACCCACTGCTTCCAAGTACATTCATGCGCTGACTTTCCTTAAAGCAACTGTCGAGTTTTTCCATGTTCAGGATCGCATCTCTGGTCCACCCATGATATTCGACCATAGTTTCGATTTCTTCTCTTAGCGCCAAGAAATAAAGGGGTTCATGGGCAAGTTCGTATAGGGCATTGGTAAAGACCTATCAAAGGCATCAGCACAGGGTAAATGGATCAGCAGATCCAGTGATCACGCACCGCTGCAGAATTATGTATAGAAGCAAAATTCATGCTTAGGACGCGCTGGGCAAGTCGCAGGGGTGTGCGTTCATGAGCGTCCATTTCTTGGTATAGCCAGGTGACAAACGTCTTACATAGAAATTTACATAGATCTTAACATGTTCAGACAAAAAAGCTCGAAGTTGCACTCACCTGAGATTGAGATCGATCATCACCTATGTCATTTGAAGAGTGGGTACTCTTCTTCTGCTGGCCTTCTACGATAGGTCTTAGATACTCAGCTGTTTTATTGACCATGTTGGGAATAGGGGTAAAATTCCGGGCAACAAACCTAGTGAAAGATTAGTTATAAAGCGCAATGTATGATGATATAACAAACTCTTAGCTCACCCTTTTAAAATTGCAGGCGTATATGCGATCTTTCTGCGGCGAGCTTCAATGTATTTGGAAAGGAACAATGTCACAAGGTCCAAGTAGCCGTCATCGCGACCTAGATAGGATATAAGACTAATAATAGAAACATTACAAGGATGTATGCCTACATAAAGGTGATCCAACGATCATACAATTCGCCAATTGGCTAACCATGCGGACAATAGTACTATATGCTGGAATACTAGTCCAGTCTGGAAGGAGGGAGGAGCATGAAGTCAAGTCGCCTGATCCTGAAGGGATAGAGATGTAATACCTTCAGATAAAGGGATATATTTAGCACTGGACAATGTTACTTCTTCTTTTAGTGCTTCAAACATCTCAGAGAGGTTGGGTCCCAATTGACGTGCGAGAAAATCGATTTGACTGGCATTTCTAGTGACTGCAGCAGCCGACCCTATGAGATACTGTGTATCGATGATCTAATTTAGGATTATGAGTAAGAACTTTGGTAATATAAGCCAACAATGTGGTAAAAGCGACAAGTACCTCTTCCATGGCTTCTTTGAAAGACAGCACTTCCTCCTGTACATTCTTTATCTCTTCAGCATAGCGTTTTCCGGAAAGAACAATGTGCCATCGAGTTAGGAGAGGGATCCGAAATACATCATACTACGCGAGTAAGGTTAGTACCAGTTACCTCGCGTTGTGGCTTCACCTGGTCTTCACCTTTTGAAGTCCAGCCTCTATCATCTTTTGGGTGTTACTACTGGCTTTGAAAGCCGCGATATATGCCGCGATGGGATTTGTAGGGCCAACAGCTGGGATGGCAGCCTTCGGAACTGAGTATATGGACTCCATGGCACTCCAGATTAAAGAAAGAACTCACGTATAATTTTTGTGTTTGAAGCCATGGAATCGCATAGACAGCGAGGGTGCTCGCAAGAATACAGGCTCCCATTATTTTAATAGCTGGAAGTCCAAAGGAAGAACATAGTATATCCATAAAGAACATTAATTTGAAGGCGTATATAGTCCTGTATAATATCTCAGGAAGGTAGCCTTATGTTGTAGAGATACAGCTAGGGAAGATTTCAAGTTATAGGAGCCTTCAGCGTCAGATTTCGGAGGGATATCGAGAAAGTACAATGACTGTGTCGGATGGAGATACGTGGCTAGTTGAGATTGTATTGTTATCCACCTCTGAACATCATATAGGCTGGATTATGGTTCATATCAAGGTTTTAGCCCCTCAGATCGGGGTTATGACGTACAGCTTAACGACATTTGAATTTAAAAAGGTCGCTGGGTCATAATAAATATATAGATGAAAGCTCAGTGATGTTGGCTTTCAATCCGGAATGTACTCCGATGGAGTAGGTTATCACTGAGTGCCGTTGGCACACATTTATGTATGAGCTCCTTTGGTATCCACACCAAGAACCTCTTCTGAAGGTTTGCATACAGATGTTCTGTGGTCAACTGTAAGCCACCGCATGTAGATCCTTAAGACCTACGGCTCTGCCAATCCGAACTACCCCCATTATCTAGCAATACATTTAAAAATAAATTTTTGAATTCTAGATTATTTTATAATTGTGATCAAGGTATCAACGGCTTATACACAGCATTGTGGCCGCTAAATGATACAGGGCCGATATCGATGGATCTAAAATCCTTAAGAGTATATTATTGTCGGCTTATTAATAAAGGGCCATATCTGTCTGGCGAGTAATATCCTTCAGCTTCGAAGCCCATCTGAAGCCCAGTTGACTTGCCTGTTGCCTGCACAGTGCACACGGGCCCCAGCCCTGAAAGTTTCTCTGCCATTCTTCTACTCTCACTTTCACATTTTAGAAACTTGTCATAACGCGGTCCTACTAGTAAATATCTCAGCACCATGCTATATTGCTCGCTGCAATTTAATAATAATAATAATAATAGTGGCTCTATAGTGGCTGTAAGTTCAGATTCGATGACATTGCGGCAAAGACATTGGAGAAAAATCCCGTGGATTTTTTTATTAGCCTATAATGTCTAGAAAAGCGCTCTCCAAAAAGAGCTCTTGGACCACTCTGCGCCGGTATACGGTGCCCCACGGGCGCTAGCTTAAAACCACAGACATCAGAGATCAGACTTCAGACAATGGGTTCCGTCAATTGGGTTTGAAGTTGAGAGTTTGCTGTATTTAATTTTTTGAAAATATTTACGTGATACTGGGAGTAGGATACAGTGAATGGAGCAAACAAAGGGCAAATTCTACTTTACCAACAAGATATTTATTTTTGGAAGCAGTCCCGCATCAGGAAACTTGGTAAAAACCGGCGCCTAATGGCTCGGTAAGGAATTTTGGTTATTCCTATGGAACGACACAGGGATATCCTATTTTTTTTGAGAACCTGGTTTATATGATCTATAATCCTCTCATGACAAACAACTGGGGCCGCCTATACAGTCTGCGTCAAGATATTCCCCATGCAAATTATGCTATGAAAATGTACATAAACTATAGTCAGCTATAGATGACTATGCTAGTGATCATAGCTGACTATAGTTTATGTACATTTCCATAGCAGAATTTGCATGGGCAATATCTCGATGCAGACTGTATAGGTGGCCCCTGTTATTTGTCATAAGAGGGTAACAGCTCATATGAACCAGGTTCTCAAAAAAAGAATAGGATATTCCTGTGTCATTCCATAGGAATAACCAAAATTCCTTACCGAGCCATTAGGCGCCGGTTTTTACCAAGTTTCCTGATGCAAGATATCTTAATACTCATGCTATTGATACTGCTTTCAAAAACTTGTAACCTCTATTAGATAATGCCAATGTATGCATGCTACTACATCACCTCAGACCCAAGGAAACGAAGGCAGGAGTATTGTGTCGATTTCAACGAAGTTGATTTGATCTTTCTAATTATAACCAATTTGGAGGTTCTTGACTCTTCGTAGATTGTTTAACCATTTCAAGGTAGCAGCATTGGTTGGCTACTGTCCTTTGCTTAAGTTCCAGATAAGTCCCCGGGATGGAGGAAAAACTCCTAAGAAAACCTCTGGATGCAGTCCTGTTAAATTACTCTACATATATGCGTCGATAGTATGTCTTCTGGCATCAGTTTAAATATAGCCGAAAGAAGCTGATGGTTGATTTCTGCCATACGCGACGGAAGCGTGAACCAGCTGCGACTTGCCTAAGTGCTCTTCACAACTCAAACTATCATTCTAAGGCCTCCCATTACTGCAATTGCTTCAAAAATAGGTTATATTGTCACTACAGATACCTAGTATCTCCCGTATATCAAACCGTGAGAATCACAGCTATACTCATTTAAAACTGAAAACCGAATATCTGATGTCTGATGTCTGATGTCTGTGGTTTTAAGCTGGCGCCCGTGGGGCACCGTACCGGCATTAATTTAAAATTAAGTAACGCCCTCCCCTGAGGCCTGAATATTTGAATGGTAAGACTTATTCATTTGCGGCAATAAGGCTTTCATTTGCGTCATTTACCCTTACAAACTGTTTCCAGATCTTATCTACTCGGAAATAAATAAACCGATGGCCGAAGATGGAAAATGGAAAATGCTATGCTCCGCATCCCGCGGCATGAGTACTTGAGTGATATGGGAGATATGAGTCTGCCGGGCCACCCTTGGGGCCTTGGGAACTGGGCTGAACTGGCCATCGGACGGTCTAAGCGCAACGTATGATTCTAGGACCTTAGATAGGCGTATGTATAAGGCAATCGAACGTTACTGTCCCTCTATGTATTTCCAACATTGTTGATCAATGAGACTGTGCCAGCCGCTTTCCGTCTCAGGCGATGCACCACGGCGCCACGAACGAAGCTGGCGGCGGCTTGCGGTACGAAGCATGTCGGTCTTCTATTTCACGGAGCAAATGAGTCTCATAACCGGAACCAGATGTCAAAGGGATCTCCCGCTGTCATAGCATTTTCTCTGATTCCCTAGGATTCCGGAGGGATTAGACAATTGAACTTGCATCACTGGCAGCGCTTTTATGATCCCATCAGGGATGCGCGAGATACCTTGCTCGACGAAATTCAGTTGTTATCATGCTGCGCAAAAAACGTGATGACGGTCTGATTAGCCTGTGACAAAAGATTGACAAAAAAATAAGTCGAGACATTTATGGGGAAAACTGTCAAGTTAAGCAGATTTGAACCAGACAGAAGTTATCGAATGTGAGATAATCACTCAGGCTTGCAGTTAATTAGCCTATGTAGATTCATTCACTAGGTCCGATCAGTCCGGCTTGCGTGTCAGCGCAAGCGGTCTGTGACAAGCTACTAGAAGACCCCCTCTGTGTAGGGTCTCCTTATCCCTCCAATATCTCTCCTTCCACTGCACCGTTTCTTTTCAGTTTAAATGAAAGTTGTAGCTAGACATAAGAATTATAAAATATTATTATTATAGAAAGCTCGAAACGTACAAAGTCCCGTGCTAGAACGGATCCGCGTCGAGCACCAGGAATTGTAAACGACTAGAATATTATTCCCACCATTAGCTTTTTTTACTAAGTTTCTAGGCGCTCATGCATATGGCGGAGTTTGTCACAAGACGCTCCGCTCGACTGCTCGCGGAGTTCTTGGTATGAGACTAATTCATTCACATGCTAGCAACACATGCAATAAAGGGTAATATACCGCCCTGAAGTTCAGTATAGTTCCGCTGTTGCAAATTCAGTCTGAAAGAGATCAGCGCCCAGATGAAAAAGGTAAGAGAAGAAAGTCCACTGTATGAGGTAACTGCGTGGCGTTACTACAGACGTATGACTGTTCTCATAATTATCTCCCCGCCACATTCGGAATGTTGATAGAAGAAGTTGCCTGAACCCACCGCTCTGTGGCCCCGTAGCTACCTCCTCTCACGCATGTATGATGGTCACATTTAAATGGTGACCTCGTCCAATCATACGTCGACGCATCTCGGAGGCTGTGGTTGCCCGAAGGAGGAGGTTCCTCAATCCCGGACATTACATGAATAAAGATAGCGCGACAGCATCGCCAGGAGTGATCTCTCGTCTATCTCTTGGGTGCAGAGAAAGCTTTAAAAAAGGTCACCCATAGAAGAGAAGTTTCAAACCACTCTCAAAGTCGCGAACAATCATGGGTAAACCTACCAGCACAGATATCCTCTCTCCTGTCTCTCCTATCTCCTCTCCAGTTAAAACCGGTCCCTCTTCCCGACCATTCGAACTTCGGGTCCCTTCCTACCGTCCAAATGAGGGACACGTTCGAGGCCCATGCCCTGCATTAAATGCATTAGCCAATCGTGGCCATCTCCCATACGATGGACGAAATATAACATTTGGCAAGATTGTTCATGCCATGCAAAAAGGAATGGGCTTGTCCTATGGATTCGCTGTCTTCATGGCCATCGGAACTTTTACTCTCATGCGGAGACCAAGCTTGAAGGCCTTTGATCTTCATGAGATCGATAAACACGGATACATCGAGCATAACGCCAGTGTAACTCGAGATGATACTCCAAAAGGCCAAAAATATGCCCCCCTTGACATCGACCACGCTCGATTGCAGGCCTTTCTGGACAAGTCTCATGTCACACCGACAAGTCAAGGGAAATGCGTCATTACTGCAGAGACTATTGTTGATGAGCGAATCGAGCTCGAATTGAAATCTCAGCCTCTCAAACCATTATATGCAGAAATCGCCCGAGCCGAATTCGCTATGGTATTAGAGATATTTGGAGCTGGGAAAGACAAAGAAGTTCCCACAGAGGCCGTCCGGACATTACTGGAGAAGGAGGAATTCCCACCGGACTGGAAGCCAACGCACGTTCTTCATTTATGGGATGCTATTAAAATGAGTTCACATATCCGGAAACTTATGGATGAACGAAGGATGGACGAACCGGTCGCGCATGCAATGCTAAGGGAGCCTCCACAAGGTCAAGATAAAGAGGCGCATCATCAAGGATTACTCGAGCTAACCACGGAATGGTGGCAGCAGTACTAGCAGTCTAAGGAAGTTGGTGGAGTCTAGAAAAGAGTCAATCGTCCAAATCTGGTGAATCAAGATTATAAACAGAAAATAATGTTCCTCACCTACTCATATCTATGTCTATATTGTATTTTATTAATTATCCTTATGAGAGAATTTAATTCGACTTATTCCAGTAGGGGATACACTAACGACAGTCCATCTAATAAGATCTGAAAGCGGGAATCAGCTACTGATGCACGATTAAGAGCTTCGAAAACAGATTACCACTAGCCAACCAACAGCAGCTTGGCAACTACAATTAAAAGGTCCAACTTCTACCCCAAATCTTTGAGTTCGCTCGAACGTTTAACCCCTAATGAACGTTGAACGTTGAATGTTGAGTTACCATGGCCGTCCTACTTTCCACCGGAACTTCCTTGATCTTGGATAAAAACATAACATCATACGTCACGTCGGAAAAAGGCTCGAAGGAAAGTTGGCAGATGCGGTGCGAGTTTAAGGCAAACTGACTGAGACATAAATTTTCAGCGGCTGTTGCCGTTGATGAGCTTGGCAGATAAAAAGTCTGGAGCGAAAAAGAGGAAGCAAAAAAGGGAAAGACAAATTGTTGCGCATTATGGGGTATGACGTCACAGCCGTCGTCTCGTAGACCACGGACACCGCTCGCTTTGTCCGTCCCATTTCAATTTGAAGACAACGACATTCTTCAGGCCTCGGATCTCACTGTCAGACTCCTCAGCCGGCGTCAGGTCCCAAGCTCGAGTTTCAAGCCAAGCTTCAGAATTAAGGCCTCACGTCGATCTCTCACGAGCCTCTCATTCGCAAGCTACTTACTTGCTTACTTATGCATGGTTGACCTTGAGAGTTGGACGCTCCACATCCATTGCATTCCCTCAAACCTAATCTTCGTGATGATACCGACACAGTATGCTGGAGTACGCGAACTCAGCTTGCAGTTCGGATAGGAGTTGCGAAGTGG
>KN837238.1:44069-55595 GCA_000827215.1 Sphaerobolus stellatus SS14 | reverse complement strand
AAAGTTCATCCTTGTCAGCCTTAAATTCATATATAAAGATCCTCAGAAAAATAACTTACCCCCAGACTACACGAGACCCAGCCAAATGGGAAAAGAGTCTCAAGCAGACTGTTCTCCCGGGATGGGAAGCCGGGAAAAACAAACCACCAGGGGTGGATGATAGACGTGGTATGCGTCGCTGGGCAAAGGCCTACTTCGGTAACTTCATCTCCGATTTTCTAGATTCTCCTCCAAGTATTTAATAGCACTTCATTAGAAGGTTATCATAAAGGACGCCTCGGCACGCATGCCAAAGAGGAGTTGCTCGAACATAATGAGTTGATACAGAGGCTTATTCCTGCTAATCAATTGCTAGTATATGAGCTCGGCGAAGGGTGGGATCGACTTGCGGAATTTTTGGGGGTGTAAGTCCATAAGCTCTTTAACGTGTATCCGTTAATTTGAATATTCCTACAGACCTGTTCCTGAAGAGCCATTCCCTCATCTGAATGAGTCGGCAGCGTTCCTAGAAGAAGTGAGGGATCCCGCGGAGCAATCTAGCTGAAACTGGAGTATTCTTGTCTGTAGAGTTGTATATTGCATTGTAGCCGAAGCATGAAATCTATACACTACATCACTTCAGACACTGTGTTTCTTGCAGAAAGAAAACGGACATACATCTATGGATGTATAACACGCAGACCCAAAGAAAATTACAGTACACTGCGTTCCTTTTATGCGAAATATTGAGGCAAAATGTAAGACAGCCTTTTCCTTCCTTGCTCGGGAACCTGCAGAGGGTCACGCATGATGGAGAATTTCATGCTGCCTTCAACCTCTGAGAGGACCTCGCCAGCTTCCACGACGGCATGGAGTTCTTCCAGAATGTGGGCGGCGACGTGTCGGGAAGTATCAGCATTAGTCTTCAGAATTTTGAAGACCTCTGCTGCTGTGACAGATTCCTCATCCTCTCTCCATGCATCGTAATCTGTCGAAGTGGCAACAAGAGCATAGCTAAAATAATAATTGTAAATTGGATAGGACAATGATGAAAGAAATAAAACTGACCTTATTTCGGCTTCTCGAGCTAGCTTGGCTTCTGGCAATACACTCATGTTAATGATATCGCCTCCCCACATGCGGTACATCTTGCTCTCAGCACGAGTGGAAAATTGCGGACCCTCCATGCAAATGACGGTCTTTTCGGTATGTAGCTTCACATTTCGACCTTCCAAGGCCTCTTTCACCTTTGGCGCCAACCATTTCAACAATTTGTTTGCGAAAGGGTCGCCAAAGCTGGCATGGGCGACGACGCACGCATCGTCATCGAAAAATGTCGATGGTCGAATACCCTTTGTGCGATCAATAATCTGGTTCGGAATAATGAAGTCTCCAGGTGCGATTTCCTCTCTTAAAGAACCGACGGCAGAGAATGCGATGATTGCCTTAACACCCAACGATTTGAGCGCGGCGATGTTCGCCCGGGCGGGAACCGACGAAGGAGAGTGGACGTGGCCTATTCCGTGACGGGCAATGAACGCAACATGGACATCTTGGGCAAGACGAGCAATAGTTATTGGAGAGCTTGGATGACCCCATGGCTGTATCGGCATTAGGACTCTGTCTGGTTGACAAGTCGTGAAGACGTACCGTGTCGGGGTTGACCTTCGTACTAGGAGGGCGATCGAGTAAAATCAGACGTAAAATCTAAGCTTGAACAGCATAAAACGCACACGAATGTTAAGTTATCTAGATCATATAGTCCGCTGCCACCGATGACTCCGATGAGGACTAGATGAGGAGTTTTCTTTCAGCTGCAGTCGCACAGCAATTCGAGTGGAATTTCATACCTTTGGGGAGTTCAGAAGAATCAGTTTGAGCACTTGCCATTGCCTGGACTATAGATACTGGGTAATCTAGGAAACGATCGACGGACAGCAGGGAGGAGTGGAAAACTGGTGGCAGTGGGCGAGAATAGACTCGAACCCAGTCTTCCCACGCGCCCCGAGGCACGAGGGGACTGATAGCACCTCGGGCATCGGGCATGCAGTCGAGATGCCGAGTCGTAATAATCGACTGTGTCCTCAAAATCGCGTTGACCTCTCGGGTCTAACTTTAAGGGGCTCACAAGGGCTCACAAGAGACGCGTCATCGGCTTGTCTCGTCCTGTCGACTTCATACCTCATTTTTAACTTATCCTGTCATTTTCTTTGTTAAAATTCTGGACTACTCAATGTATATATAGCCAAATAATAATATATCACCGTGTTGTGGCAGTTACATCATTCCAACGGGCAGGAGCTGTGGCTTTGTAAACGTGCAAGGCGAAATTTTTCTAAGTCCGACGACCGTTTTGGCTAGCGCTGGTCTCAAGTGAGGTGTTACGACTCAGTGACTCCAGTCCCTTCGTACCTCAGGCGCGTGGAACTGGCTCGCGAGTCTAGGTCGAGAAATTGTTTGTCACATAGAAGTCACGTGATCCTTGCTGACTAATGTGCTTCCACGCGTTTAATTAGAAAAACGCGTCACGAGTCTCGCGCAGGAAACGTCCTTTAATTTTCGCAGTTCAGAAGGAAAAATATATATAGTCTATCGCCCGGAGCTCCATCCTCGCTAGTTACCCGTGGCAACCGCGTTGTTCAGCAGCTCAGCTGGGCTTTTACATTCAGGAATTCGCATCGCTGCCAATCGAGACCCTTTTCAGGCAGAATATGTAGTTAAATCCGATACGAAACATGGCGTGATCGAAGTTACGTACCAATCCATGAGGCTTTTAAGGGAAAAAACACGCTCCATTGCTTCTGTCGTCGTAGAAACTCCAAAAAATTAAGAACATGTCAAATAGAGAAGCATATACATCTCTAACCAAGGCAGATGAAGGCCCAGGAGCTTTCCATGTGATTAAAATACTTGAATCTGTATCTTCGATTCAAAGCTCATCGTGATACCCGGTAAAAGGGATCTTAACATCTATAGCTACATTCAGAATCAAACGAGTGCAAAGATTAGTTGGCTAAGGATTTACAGTGCCAATATGGATCCATCCTCCATAAGAACCCCTAACCTGACCGCGTCATCGTCCATCATGCATGCTTAACATTGAAGCGGTACGTAGTTTTCAGAATCGTAAGTACAACATACCACCTGCAATTCCCTTCGTCTTGAATAACAGATAACTAGGAACGCTGTTTGAAATTAATTACCTGGTGTCAAACTTGAGTTGAAGAAGGTTGGAGAATGCTAAATTTAGCGAGATCTTCAAGGAAGTTTCATCTATCCTTTTGGATGTTCACATTAAGGGCGTAGCGCTTAGTAACTTTTCTGATTGGAAGTCGTGAACTTCATAGTGTTTTACAACGAGTACAGTCCTGTCTTTTAACCTTCAATTTCAAGTTTCTGAGAAGCCACACTGCCAGTCGAAGTTTAGGAAGTTTTTTAATCTCTCTTAGCAGTCCGTTAACGAGAGGCTAGTACAATCGGTGAGCCTTTTTTGATTACGCAATCTCATGGGACAGGCCAAATTTCTCTACTCCTCAGTCAGATCCTCTTCAAGTCCCACTAACGGGCCAATCCTTCGAATTTTGGTATCTGACCATTACGCAGTCTTAGACATCTTTGATTTTGATTGGAAGTTAGATCATTATGAAGCAATCGCGTAATCCAGCTCGTACGGGCCAGCCTGGAAAACATCCAGAATTTCAGCATCTGTTAGGACAGGGACGGGTACCAGGGCAAGGAGCTCAGATTGAGGTAAGAGATCTCGATCAACGTGCATGAAACATTATTGAAGTTGACATCAAATCCCTAGGATAGAGGAGATAGAGCTTCAACACCGCAAGCCACCGAACCTAATACCAGTACTACGTCAGAAAATGTTGCACTCGCATTCGATCAAGGGCACGGACAGCTGGGAATATCTGTTCATTCCGCTGTTCCCAATCTTCAAGGGAGTGCTGCCCTAATTGAACAGGATCGCACTTCTTTGCAAAGACCAGCCCCAACACCGTCCCAGATGACAGGCGGCCAGCCTATAGCTAAAGGACAAAACATCAACAACCATGCTGGATCTACGCAACACGAAGGGCCTGGTTTTATGCAGTACACCACATCACCTGAACAAACCCCGAATGTTCGTGCTCCTGCCGGCGGTGTACCACAAAATACATTCCCATCGCCTATACGCATCCCTGCCAGTCTCCGTGTTCCTCCAAAACAACATTCACCTTCAGGCTCTTCATCGTGTATAATTAATGGAAACCCTGACCGTCACGTTCCATCGCATCAGCCACATCTACAACAAACTTGGCAAACCGAACACGGTATATCTCAAACAACGGCGTCGCATCAGAATCTCCCAGTGCCAACTCCTTACGTTGCGTCCACCACATCTCAACATAACCAATATCTTCCAATCCATGGTCCACATTTCTCGGCACCGCGCGCATTCGAACCGTCCGGCATGAGCCTCCCATTACCGCCTCGCGTGTTCGATGCGGTAAATGTTGCATTGCAGTCTTTAAGGACTGGGCTAGAAGCTGCTCATGTGGATATCTGTAAACGCTATCAAGACATAAACATTTCAATGGGTTCCGCCTGTATACAGGAGGTCGGAGATTTGTATTACCAATGGATGGCAGAGCGGGATCACCTTTGCCAAAAGATAAGTGCACTTGAGGCACAGCGCCCTCACGACATTAAAAAATTGGAGGAAGAAAATGCGTATTTGGGGCAAATTATTCACCAGTTACGGCAGCATAATGTTAGCTTGATGGACGACAAAAAGGGTTGGGAGACGCAAAAGTGTCAATTGCTTTCTGAGGTGGCGGATTTGCGTCGAGATGTAAAGGGACTGAAGGCCAAGACTGAAGGCTTGGAACAGAGTATAGTCTCTGCGGACAGGGAACAGGTGGAATCAGAGCAAAATGGCGACGCAGCAATGGCTATTCTCAAAGTATCACCATCATGTAAGTCGTCCAATGATATACTTTTAAGTTTCTCCTTAGCTTTTCTCTATCGGTAGTCTCGAAGGTAACGAAGGATTCGTTCAGAGTAAGTTTTTAATAAGCAGCTTTGTTTTAATTTACTCATCTCGCTTTGACAGGCTAACATGCGCGCATACGCAGAAGCAAAAGTCATCGCTATGGACAGTAGATCGACCCAAGCCCAAATTAAAGTTTCCGAATTCGAGGCACAATTGAACGGGGTAATATTTTTCCCATCCCCCCCTTTATGAAATACTGATTATTCGACAGCTTTTAACAAGATTTACAAAGGAGATACACTCTATTGCACGACGTCCTGAACCAGACAGCGAACCACGACAATCTGACACTGACGAGGAAATCGATCAACTTAAGGATGAATCTGTTCCATCACCAATTCTCGCTCTCCGTCCTTTGGCTGAAACTTCCAGTCGCGAACCATCTCAATCTGAGGGTCAAGTTGGACACGTAGCGACTGTTGAGCCGGAAACCTGCGAAACTGCCGAAGTCTCCTATCACGAAGAATTCAGGGCTCAAAGTTCCATGTCGCCTCGACGCAGTGGCTCT
Source organism: Sphaerobolus stellatus SS14 (assembly GCA_000827215.1). NCBI lineage: Eukaryota > Fungi > Basidiomycota > Agaricomycetes > Geastrales > Sphaerobolaceae > Sphaerobolus > Sphaerobolus stellatus. The sequence goes on along the minus strand of KN837238.1, from coordinate 50,067 downwards.
GTTCCAATTCTATCCGATGAATTATCCTATTTAGAACAAAGTTCGGATACACCTTCTGCCAGACCCTTATCAGCGTCCAGTAATTCTCGAAGATCTATTTCAGTCGCTCAAACTGGTATCTCGGAAGAATTAAATAAAGAGCAACAAGTCAAGTCTATCATGTCTCCTACTAGTAAACGGTCGGCACCGATCTCGGAGCAGGATTTGGATTCTCCTTCACGCAAGAAGGCTCGAAGTTCCACGGAATCAACTATGAATTCTGCAAGCAGTCATAAACCTTTGCTCGATGGGTGTATGCCTGACGTTATAGAGCCAGCCTTCGTGGAAGAGCCAATCACCGAAGAATTAGGAAGTAAGGATCTTGCACAAGCAAATTCCCACTTTGGTATACGTCACATTCCTGTTGTATTCGAGGACGAACCAACTAACGGCACATTATTCTGTCGATTATGCCTGTAAATGAACTATTCAATTCGGTTATTTTAATAACTCATTTCTACCAACAGAATAATCCAGAATGACGGGGATATCTCAATGGAACTCCACGATGCTTCCAAACTGCAGCACTTCGTCAGTAATTGTGATGCATCGGTCTTGATCAATCATGTTCTCAGCATGCATCCGGAGGCTGCTGAAACTTTAGGATCTATGTCCACGGAGCAATTGGCGGAAATACATGCAAGTCTTCTCGAAGACCAGCGAAAACGTGCGGAAAGTACTGCTACGACTCAATCTGCAAAATGAATTTCCTTTCTTCTTCAACAATGTTATCCTTCCGACTCGAACCACTGTATGCCGGCCGGACCTTTCAATTGTTATGGACTCGCATATTTCCTTGGACCCCGTTTTTCATTCATTACAAAATCATTTTAATTCAAGTCTTCATCTATGGTCTTTGATGGTTCGCTTATATTGTTACAATCACATATACCTTCATTAGTTACTTACTCAGAGCTTCTTATGCCATTGCCATGTCACTTTCGAGAAACCCGCTATAAATTCCAAGCACTCTTTGCTCTTCCCATCTTTATCGCGAATGTCGTGTGTATGCTATATTGGATGCATTGCATCCGAGGACCGTAGAGTGCAGCTTGAAGTCACTTCCTAAAACAAGGTTCTGGTGCAGGAATTCCGAAGGAGACCAGCGTGTATGCGCATATACGCCGCTGTAAATCACCATAAAAGGAAGCGCGGACTACATAAAGCAATCATGATGGAAAAATTAGCGCGGCCTGCAGGCTTCCCATATGTGTGTATGAGAAGTGGAAGCAACTAAACACCCCGAAATAAATAGAGTTTTCCTATTGCCCCCATTTACTTGTATACAATCAGAAGAGACGCTCCTGAAGATGTATAATAATAATTTCTCTATCAACGCAGTTCTTAACAATGGTAACGAGTCCAGTATATACAGAAGACGAGAATCGATTTTGTGGCATTTGCATACGGGTCTTGTGCTTCGCTATGACGAGGAATGTGTCGTTTACATTTAAATACTCGCTGGTAACCAATGGTAGCAGCCAGACTACCGAAGCAGAAGCCGAAGACTTCATCCGTGTGCGCGATGGTAGAATCCAATACTAGAAGTATGGTAATTGGCGATACCAATTTCAGAGATGGGAAGAGGAGGATTCCGCTCTGCGGCATTGACTGTGCACGAATGTCTAAGACGAGGCACTCGGAAGAAAGAAGTCGATGAGAAGTACTTAAGTACTGAAGAACTCATCTACTGCATGTAATCAAGGCGCGCATTCGAAGCAGAGTCTGAGTGACGCTGGGAATATGTTAACACACAAATGGGAGGCTAGGGATGATTGACCCCTGCTCACCCGATCTTCCCATTGCCCAGTGACAGCGATCAATCAACCAAATATCAAATCGTTTGAATGCTCGGTCTGTGATCATTGTTTACTTTTCTTGCGATTGATTCGGGGATCAGAATAGTAGCTAGTTGTACAGTATTAATTGACTACTTATAGATAAAACTATGAGGCGAGACTATAAATGCTAAGAGAGTGCGTAGAGATGACGAGAATGAATGAAGCGAATGATAACAAAAGAAGTGCGGGGTAATTGAATAAACAATGTGTGGATAAGAACAGAATGTCCGATGTGTCATCTCGGGTAGCAAGCGAATAAAAATACAACCGATACTGCAAGAAGGTCCTTGAGGGAAAAACCCCATCAGTTATTGCTTGGAAAATGCTTGGAGATGCCGCATAACAACTAGTGAAGCAAGGATTTCTATCATAGAACTATCAGGACGCTAAGCAAGGAATAAGTACTCCCACACTTACCGACAGACATATGTACACAGTTCTCATAAATTGTGAGAACGTTCCCTGAGGTTCTATAAACAGGTTTGGCAGGTGAACGGACGTCGTAATGGGCAACAACTATGTTCGTTTGCAATTGAACGCACTATCAGGGAAGAATAAGTTTTTGACTAGTATCGAGAAGAACTGCCAGACTTACAGCCCATTCGTGATTATCCTGGGTGCGGAATCGCCATTGATAATATAAACCATCTGTACCACGAAATTGACGCAGCAATGTACTGCAAAGGTATAAGAAAAATCGAGGCATCATGTAATGTTCTTACCTTCCGAAAGTGGAGGCTTTCTTTAGCCATTTCTCGAGAGGGACGGCTTGTCCACCGTAGAGCTTTACGGTGCCAGAGAGACCACTTGGTGAATCCACGGTAACGACAGCAGAAGGAGTACCCTCTTCTCGATTTCTTCTAAAACCGATCCCATTTGAGCCTAACTCGAAAATCTTCAGCGTACGCCCATCTCGTGACGTCTCTAGTGTAGGTCGGCCTTTCAGACTCGGAGGGTGACTTGTGGTAACGCGGAGAAATGGAGGGCGGTCGTAGATGTCCAAAAAGTCTGTAGGACCGGTCGGAAGACCACTGGTGTCTTCAAAAAAGTATGGTAGCCCATATGTAGTCATCCTCAATATAAGAGTGGTTGGTGGTTTGGTGGTAAAGTTAGGGTCAAACGGTGACGGTTATAAGACCTAGAACTATATAGGAGAAAGTCGCAGTGGTAATAACGATTCCGGTGGGCCTGGCGTTTTATAAGGACGGATAGGAAGCCGCATCGTTGGGAAGATCTCGAAACATGCACATCGGAAGCGCTAAAAATACGCACCGAAGCCATAGCATTACAGTTTAGACTCCGGCGGAAATGGTCCAGTAGTGTATATAGGTATTTCGGGAATCATCCCTATTTCTGTAGTATCCGGAACGGCAGAGATGCTTTAAGGGGGTGATCGCATCTATCCAATCACAGCAAAAGGGCTATCAGAAGTCCGAGTAGCATTCACGGATTAGGAAAGACGTTACGGGAACTCTTTCGCCCATGGTCACAGAGCTAGAGTTGATATAGATGGCCTAAGCGCCATCTACTCTGAACAGCACTTCTGAGCCAGAAGTCTTCGAAAAGCGATAAAGTAGAAATGGAAAGCTGAATTTCTCCAACGAGCGACTGCGGACCATGGACTTCGGACATGCCGTAGCCGACTGAAGTAGATCTTTTGGCAGGCTCAGCCCTGAATCACCCCGCTCATGGCAATCTAACGCGGCACCATGACTAGGTCTTTCCTACTTTGTATATAGTAGCTGCCTTTCTCCAAGTCTATCATTTCTCCAAACCTAATGATGTATGTCTCGTGAACCTTTGAGAAATATAGCACTTTGGTCTAAATTTAGTCGAGCTTAGCGTGGACAGGCACGCCAAGAATGCATGCAAAGTAATTTGACGGCAGTAAAGTATGGTTTGTCAGGTTCGGTTCTTCTGTCTATCTCAATAAGGGATGTATGCCAATGCTAGGAAATGACAGCAACAGAATGTTATGATCGCCGGTTACTGCTATAGATGAGATGAGCCATAAATCAAAGTGTAGTATATCAGCTGAGCACTTTACGAGGTCTTGCCCTTCAAACTATGATGATGTACGGCTTCGATATCGAGTGACCCTGCTTCTTCCCCAGACTTTCGAAGCCATGGCGCGACAGTATGTATTTCTGGGGTTTCCTGTACAAACCTACCAGTCAGCTGAGCATGATGAAGCTTTCAGCCATCGTTGCCGGGCACTCGTTGTGACTTCGGCGTCCCATTGAATACCCTTTATCCTCCTCAAAGCTCGAACCAGCGTCCCAACTTCGTGTAATATACAGTCGTGCCACAGAGCAACGCACGTTTGTATTAATGTTCTAACACAAGGGTATTTCCATCAGTCCTTTTCAAAAAACTACAATTTTTGTGCCATTTAGCCTACCCCGCATGATCGCCGCTCTGTATTTCAGCATATTGCTCTAGCTCTTGTCCACATGTTGTCCGACAACATGGTTGATGAAAGCTTATTGTATCTAGGTTTATTGGCGTTATATCACGTAGTGAACCTAACTGAGCTCTCATCTGGCTTGGTTTGACAGCATTCAGGGTGGACTTTCAATGGATCGAGATAATTTGTGAAGCAACCAATCACGGACCTTCGCTGCTTTGCAAATTTGAATGTCCGATGGATCCTGTTATCATCGCACGTCACAGAGTGATGAGCTAAGGTGTCGCCGGTGGAGATTTGACCCTGTAGATGGGGGCCAAAGGGGCGGTCCGAGGATCCGTACCTTGTAAAAGGAGAAAAGCGTGTCATCGCCTTTGAAATGCAATTTTAAGCTTTGGTTACGCATAATAAACATGTTTTCCTCAGTCCTGCTTACTACTTCGGCCGATTTGAAGGCCGAACGACGAGATATAGCATTAGTAAACCTTCGGAAGCATATATGCACATGTATAGTAGCTAGTATTTGGGCGCTTAGTCTCCAAGCGTTTGAACAGGGCGTTCGCGATACACCAGAGAATTGTTCGACTTGCAGTCTTACGTTGCTTAATTCTCTACACCGAATGCAAGCAGGGAAAAATAGTATCGAGTGTTGCATAATTAAATGGATTGCCATTTGCAGAGTCTTTAGGTGAAATGTACAAAAGGTTCAACGATTTGGCGGGAGAAGACTCCTGGGCGAGTAGACAATAATGAAAAACTCGGTTCCATGGCTCACAACATAGATCGACCATCAAGCTGACTAAGACGGTCCAAGGAGTGATAAGAAATCTAATGTAAAAATTAATAAGCTGATGCTTAAATAAAGAGTCCGGCTTAAGGAGATTTACACCCCTTGTCCATACTTTGTTGGATTGGGTTTATCCATAATACGTCATAAAATATCTTATGAGGTGGTAATGCTTCAGTAAAATATGACGGATCGCTTACTATTTATAGTCTAAAAATCGCGAAGTATATTTTAGTTTAGACGGGGTGATTTGCAGTAAGGTACGGCTTACCTTGACCGGAAAGACGCCATACCTTTGGGGCCATAAATGTCAATCGGGAGTTAGTATTCCGGACTCCTTAACTACACAGGCGGCCGAGTATCATCAACGTGGGTGTAGTTTGTGAGCTTGGCAGAGCTCAAGCTTCTTCAAGCGGGCTGTGCTGATATCATTCATGGCTCGACCGTCCTCTTGTAACAGGTTACAACCTCCTGCTTGGGCAACTCGAGTCAAACCTTAATGCTAAGATCCGACCTCGGGGAAGAGTAACGCAGGTGCGAAGACGGAGGGGTCTAGACCTTGTAATATAGAGTTGAAGAAGAGAGGGTTGCATCCTAAGTATTACGATTAGCATTGATGACACAGCAGGAGGTCCTCACCATTCTCATTCCCTAAGAAGTAAAAAAGGACCATAAATTAAAGAGATAAGGCAGACTTACCGATACCTTCGTTATCCCTCGAGTGTGAAGTGAGGAAAAGCTTCAGTTTATCGTACTAGGTTTAAGGCAGAAAATGCTTCCATTCATAACCCGGGTCGAAACATCCATTATGAGCCAGAGGAAAAGCTGCCCACAGGTACATTATCTGTACCTTGGTACAAAAATAGGTATTTTCGGAGATCCTTGAAGTCCATCAAGTTCAATGTTCGACTGTCAACAAACAGG
>KN837237.1:222185-264959 GCA_000827215.1 Sphaerobolus stellatus SS14 | reverse complement strand
GGATACTATTATGATTGTGCAGTGACGTTGGATTGCGGCGGGGAGGACCTGGATTATGGACAATATGGAACTCAAGTCAAAGACGAAAAAGCTCGGTCGACGTTCGGCAGAACGGCTCCTTCGCCCGGTTCGGACTTCCCTCCTTCTTCCCCATCGGACTTTTGGCAGCATTCTCCCCACTGGCACGAATATTCCGGCGATGGTTATCAATATTCTGACAACGGTTTCTAATTCTTCTGGCGTAATGACAGCGAATGAGATCGCACTACGTTATATGCAACTCTGATTCTATAGGGCGGGGGAAATACATAATTCAAATGGAAACACTTCGTTCAGGCTGGTTATTTTATATATTGTAGTCCTAATCATTCTTCGAAGATCTATGAAGAAAATCGGGGGTTTGGTTCTTGAGATATAAAAATCACAGGTTTATTGAGTTGGGAGGAGGAGACAAAAAAGCGGTATTTCTTTAATAAATATCAATGAGCAGTATTATACTAATTGACTATGGACAATAAACTAAATAATAATTTGGAAGTGCTATAGTGATGGTGATTGTTCATATTAGTGATATATCAGTCTAGTTTGCTCTGAATAGTATATTGAAGTTGGCTTGGCGGATGTTTGATTGGTTCATGGTTGGTTCTAGAAAGTAATTTCAGTAAGCAGAATGGTTCAAATGATTCATAATATATAGTCTGATGATTCGACATTGAATTTAGGGCAGATATTGGTGTCTGCTACATATCTGTGAGCACCATATAAACAGTATTATACAGCATATAGGCATGCTCAAAATTTTTCTATCTATATTTCCACTCTAATGGGCTAGCCCATTATATTTTTGGCTGTCCAGGGTGAAGGGGGAGGTCGCTGGCTTATCTAAAAATATCCTCAGGTTGCCAGGGCTTAAGGACTTCGGGTCGCACCCCTAAATTTGATCAACAGTCCTTCCTTCCTTTTTGAGATAATTGGGAGTGGTACGAGGAGAAGGGAGTCATTGCGGGTGTTAAAGCTGCGGGACCTTGATTATCAGAGTTTGAGGATGATGGCAGACATAAAAAAGCTAGAGTGTCACGGATCAGACTCGGGGTCCCGGGTCGTGGTCCTCCTGGGCAAGCCCATCTTTATTTTTCAGGGTGTGTGACACAGCCTGTCACATAGGGAGGCAGTCACATGAAAAATCTATTCATATGATAGCCAGACCTCGAATGTGGTAGGAGGAGGTATCAAGTTTGGGCTAACTTTGATGTGGCTGCTAATATGAATTTAATTTATCTATTAGTGATAATGAGCAGGAGTATGTAAATATAATGGGCTCTACAACCTGAAGGGTCGGTCCCTGGCTTATCTAAGAATTTCCTCAGGTAGCCAGGGGTTAGTGCGCTTGGGTCCCACCGCAAACTTTAGTCAAAAGTGCCTCCTTCCTTTTAAGTTAATCAGTGGTGGTACGAGGAGAAGGGAGCTATTGCAGGTGATAGAAGTATGGGACATGGATTTTTTTAAGTTGGATAATGTTTGGATATATCGAAAAGCTTGGTTCTAAGTCAACGGACCTGGTGTCCTCATCCCCCGCCCCAAGTGTGTCCTCCCCAACAGCTGTCTCTTAATATAGTGGGCTCTGGAGATGGGGGAGGCCCCATGCTTATCTGAAGAGAGGGTAGGTTGGTGCGTACTTAGGGACCGAGGTTCCCACCGCAAACTTGGGACAAATCTCTCTCGTTAATTTTTGAGTTAATTAGTGGTGGTACTTGGAGAGGGGAGCTATTGCAGGTGATAGGAGCATGGGACACGGATTTTTTTAAGTTGGATAATGTTCAGACACATCGAAAACATTGGTTCTATGTTATCAGACCTGGTGTCCCGGGTCCTGATCCCCCCAAGCACGTCTTCCCCGACACAGCTCTCTTTTAATATAATGGGCTCTACAGCCTGAAGGGGAAGGTCCCTGGATTATCAAAAAATATTGTCAAGTAGGCAGGGGTTAGGGACCTCGGATCCCACTCGTAACTTTGGTCAAAAGTCTCTCCTTAGTTTTTGAGGTAATTAGTCATAGTATGAGGAGAGGGGAGCTATTACGGGTGATAAGAGGACATGACCATAATTTTTTTAAGTTGGATAATGTTCAGAAACATCGAAAATGTTGGTTTGAGGTTATTATACCTGGTGTCTCGGGTCCTGATTCCCTCTGAGCACATCTTCACCGACAGCTCTCTCTTAATATAATGGCTCTGGAGGCTGATGGGTGCAGTCCCTGGCTAATCTAAAAGTATATTTGGGTTGGCAAGTGTCGGATGAGCTAATATTGATTTATGACTCGCATATATGAACAACTGAGGATTGGGAACCCTCAGGAGGTTTGCGGGGGGCTCAGTTCAATATTCCGTGTCTTGGCCAGTTGGGTATCGGAGACTCCGCGGTCGGTGGGACGGATTGGCACTTGGCACGGCCTTTTTAATTCTTATCCATCTATCCATCTAATCATCGATTTATTAGTACATTTTATAGGCTTTTTTATCGATTTTTTGACTTCGGAATTTTTAATTTCTTTGTATTTAAATTACATGTGTTTCCTCGAATTACATTATCTTGGATCTTTTCTCTTATTTTTCTCTCATATCCTGAAAAGTGTGTGGTTAGAAACTTAGGCAGTTATTATTTTCAAGTTCAAGTCTATTCGAGCCGAATAACTGAGCTGAGTATATACCTAAAGTACTAATAATAGTATTTGAGCAGTATTCTATATTTGTCATCATTTATATTTGAGCGGTACACTGAAATAAACCACAAGCGGTCACTTCAATTGATCCTATTCGCTAAGTTTATCCGTACGGTATTTTTGGGTTCGCTTACCCGTCTTTAGTTCTAGCTATCTTTTGTCAACCAGTCTCGATTATACTGTTCTTCTTAGGTCCGTGTGACTCTACAACAACGACCAGTCGACGTATTGTTCGTCAAGAGCGGGGTCCACCGTCAGCAGCAGAGAGGGCAGCGTGATGATGATGGGGAGAGGGTATTAAGGTTAGGACTTTGGGACGGGAGGGACGAGATTTTGTGGGTCTTCATTGCGTTCTTTTGGGTTTTTTCTTCTCTTCCCTTTCTCTCTTGATTTACGGGTGGCCTTTGTCGGTTGGGTTGGACTTGGACGCAACAAACCATTGGGTTATTGCGCATGGGGACACATAATCCTAATTGGGTTTCCTTAACCCGGCTTCGTTCCCCCCTCCATGGTTATCCAACACCCTCATGACCATGATCCCCCCAACCCCCACCAAGCCGGCTAATACCTTCTCACTAAAAACGCGAACGGCTGCACAAGCACAATCATCATGACGACAATATGGCATGGCATGGCATCAGCACGTACCACCATCAATTGTTGCGTTACTAGACATGTATCCTCCTAGGCAGCTATCCCTTCTCTCGTGTTTTCCGCATACTACGTACTTTTATCTTTTCTTTTCCCCCTTCTCTTTACGGACCAATTATCTACTTACCTACCTTTCTGTGAGTTAATTACTTGTGTTCGATGTTGTGGTACCTGATGAAGTAACTAATTAAATAAGTATACTAGTTTTTTTTGTAATAATCGATTAATTCCATTCTTTGTCATTGTGATACGGTTACTATTACTTTTGGTATGCATATGATGACTCCTCCAGGTGGAATGAATTGAATACACGGTTTTTTCGATGGCTGGTCAAACACTCTGGAGGGCCACTTCCTCTTGATCTCGACTCATCCCCAGCATTCGACTCTACTCAATTCCTCAATCAACAGGACTCAAAACAAACTGAAACATTTGCTGTGTATATAATGAATGGGAGGGAGCAGTCGATGGGTATGCAGTTGATGATTCACTGGGACCCTGACGTCTCTCCCAAACAGGCCAGTCCCTGTTTCTCTTCTTACGCGGGCGTCAGACAGCTGTGTGTGAGGTTCCGCAGTCCTTCATCATAGCAAGTGCCCCGGCCTTCCTGGCGGGATATTTTGTGTATTGAATTTTTATTATTCCAGAATGTATCCTAAGTCTCAAGGTAAAAATATTTATTTCATTTAGAAAATGTTGGTTTCCATCACATAGGCATATACCTTGCAGCGATGAAAATGATTTTAACATTCCCGAATTCCCCCATTACTACTACTACTGTCCTTAATAAACCTATCAGCTATCATGCCCGTTTTTCTACCACCCGGCATGGAGGCCGGATTCCTGAAAATGGTATTATTCACATCCTTTCTTGCGGTCTGTCAGCTAATACGCAACGCACTCTCCTTAATGTTATTCACTCCGGCTCAATTAGAGGAGTAATTCTTGAAGTGCGTCAGGAGAGCACTGTGGTGGCGTTAAATATTTTCTTATTATATATCTATGGTTACTCCTCCTGATTTAGGCCTGGTCGTTGCTCACCTGAGGAGCTCACTACCACATGTGCGAATCACGGCATTTCGCTCCCCTTCTGGTTTTGCATCTTGAACATTTCGCTTAATTTGAACGTTGATGACTGGCGTTCTCAAGTCCGGTTTATCACTCTGGGGCAGAGGGAGATAAGTGTATGGATTAGTATGTCACCGTGCTGAACATTATGTTGCTTGGAGTTATAACGGTACTGTCTGGCTTTATTATATAATCTTCTCTATAATACTAATCTCTCCCTTGTAAGGGAGACGAGCTCCCTGCACTGCGATTCTAATATTAGACAGATAAGATATACCCTTTTCGTTTTTGCCTCCGCTTTCTTCACACACGCGTGTCAGCGTCGACTTCCCTTCTCCTTTGTATGCCCCTCCAATGTTCCTCTTTCTTGATTCCTTTATATGCCTTTTCCTTATTTTTCGATGAATTCTCATAAACTTACAAATCCCCAAGCAGTATCTGACACATTTGTATGTTTCGTTCTTCTTATTCCGTTATCTTTGACTCCTTTGTAGGCTTTATGTTCCGTATTTTCCGTTTATTTCTTAATCTGGTCTTTTCAAACTCTATAAAATCCATGTATGTTCGTTCTCAAATATCATTGGCTCGCTTTCCCCTTTTATTCAGTGTGATTTCGAGTCTTTCGCTTCTCTCTCTCTCTCTCTCTCTCTCTCTCTCTCTCTCACCTTAAGAACTCTTTTCTACTTTTACCTTCGTGTTCGCAGTCTTGTGCTCCGCACAGAGATACCCGACACTTACATCCTGTAAAGCATTGTTGGTCCAGAACGGTCACGGCACGTTCTACAACAGTTATGAGGTGGGCGGTCAAGTTCGTTTGGATATAATTCAAGGGAATCAAGGGAAAATTGTTGGTAAGGCTTCCGGCAATGGTAATAGTAAGTTACCTTTTTCATTATTATGTCTGTTTATTCTAATCGCTATTGACTAGCTCGGTCTGCACCTGGAGTTTACTCCCTGTACATATGCATCTTATGCTAGGGGACGTCCAGGTCCCGGGCCACGTCCTGCTGCTGTGGTTACGGATACACAGAGTATGTTTCTATTCATATTAGTCCTTGAGTCAGGTACCCCATTCAGGCTCCCTTTGTTGCAGGACAACCATTTGATAGTTTTGACTCATTTTTCACTCTTGGATAGGTCTTGATTGGGAGACCAGGACCTGCAATATTTGGAAGTGCAGGTTCCCACAGTTGATTTATATTGAGAAACTACTGGATTAAGAAAAGTCCCATGACTGTGGGCTGTGGGAACATGGGTCCAGAGTAAAAGTTGTACCAAACTGAAGCCATGATGTGAAAGTCCAGGATCTGCTATACTGAGAAGTTTGTTTCAAGGGATGTGGGGCAGGAGGTATTATTTTGTGTTTTAAGAGTGCACTATGTCAAGATCCTGATGTGATGAGAAAGCCTGCTTAGAGTACATCCCCCCCAATAAATGCCCAATATAGCAGGTCCTGGACATTTACATCCTGGCTACAATCTGGTATACCTTTTCCTTAATATGAATTCAACCATGAGAATTATTACTTCAAAATATAGCAGGTCCTGGTTGCCAAGCTTGCCCCTTTCCAATGGTGTCAAGATTAGCTGAATCCATCAAGCCATTCCCGTGTTATGAAGGGAGCCTGAATAGGGTACACAATTCAGGTATTAATATGGATAGAAAAATTCAAGAAAATTCAGTAAAATTCTGAAAAATTCAGTAAAATCCGGAAAATTTAGGAAAATTCAATATAAATTAAAAATATTTTAGTAAATATCCGGAAAAATCAATATATATCTGGAAAAAACAGTAAAAATTCTAGAAAAATCAGGAAAAATCAGGAAAAATTCCAGAAAACTCAGTAAAATTCAGTAAAATCTGGAAAATTGAGTAAAATTTTTGCAATATTCAATAAAATCTGGAAAATTCAGTAAAAATTCTTGAAATTTCAGTAAAATTCTGGAAAATTCGATAAAAATCTGGAAAAATCTGTAAATTTAGGAAAAATTATCAGACAAAGATTTAACATGGATTTACTCAACCCTACAATTAATACCTATTTGCATACTCTTTGCTAAGAATAGTCTACTTCATGGTATGAAAGAAGTGTGACTATATTCTCAGCATAAAAAAATTCTAAAAAATTCACAAAATTCAGGAGTAATCCACACAAATTATGAGATGTGGAATCAACACAGATTTACCAAAATCTGCACCTGACATTCTTTTTTTATCTTCTTTGCTAAAAACAGTATGCTGAATGGTGTGAAAGAAGTGTGACTTGAATATAGCTTCCTTACATTAATTCACATGAACATTCACCTCATGGCCAGAAAGAGCCCAACCTTCATCAGATTTTACCTAAATCTTTACCTGACATCCATTTTTTGCTCTGATTGCTAAGAACAGTATGCTGAATGGTGGGAAAGAAATGACTTGAATATATGTCTAACTTTCATATAAGATAGAATCCTCCCAGAAGCTACTTGCTCCAAACCCTCAAACCACTATGTCTAGAACCAACAGTAACAAAACTACTAATACAAGCTGCAGATGTGCTCAACCAATAGAGACTAACCTATGCAGTCTGAAAGCTGCATTTGTGCTCCTTGAATGTCTCCCAGACAAAAAATCAGATATCAATAGCCAGCCATGGAAGTATCATTCAGAGAAAGGAGGTCCCAGCTGTATTTTCAATGCTAAACCTTACAAGATGAGTGGTGTTGGCCCTCCCAAAAAGAATACCAATATACCAAGTCCAAGAGCCATAGCAACCCACACAAGGATTGAAGCTCTTCAATGAGCAGATAACAGAAATATCTCTTGAAATGATGCTGCTAAAACACATCAAGGGTAATAACAGGCAAGCAAAAATAAACAGGATAGACATTCAGCAAGGCACAAGAATAAAGCCAATGAAAATCAAGGAATACATAAAGAACATTTGGAACAGGATAGTGAAGAAGTGAATGGAGGTTCCATCCAGGAGCAGGAGAAGGATTACAGTGAAGAAGAGTCTGATTACTAAAACATTGAGAGTGAAGATAGTGAAGATGTCTAGTTAGTATATTATATTATAATCAATTTAACTAATAATTGAACTACAGTCTCCTTTCTGAATATCTGAAATTTACACTTTATACACCCACTATATCATTCCAAAGTATTATCCATATTCAATTAGCATCATATTGAACTTTGATAAGTAATAAACAAATTCTGCTTTTGCATCTTCTCTTCCCCACACAATAAACATGCGAATTTTATATCTTGAGAACCGTTCCGCCGATTCTCTTCAAACATGGCTCAATCTTCACGTATTGAGCAGGACTATAACTTATAAATAAATCAGCCTGAAATATGTGCTTTCATTTGAGTTATGTACTCCCCCAGGCTATAGAATCACCATTGGTGGAGCACAAGGAAGACTATTCACCACTAGGGGATTTATGGCAAGCCATTCTCGGTCATAAAAGTTGGATGGAGGATTCGGTGGAATAATAGTACTTTGTTTGGTTGGGTGATATCCAATGCGCACACGGAAGACACGTCCTGAGCGAGTAAACCTTCGAGTACGCTCTGCTGCCTGGTCTCTTCCAGCGTCAATGAAGTGTATCATTCGGTCTATTGCCCTACTTCTCCATGGCTTACGAATTCTATAAACCCGGTTATTGATGGATTCACTTTCACTTTCATAAGAGCTAGTTTCATCAACCCCCAGTGCTTCGTGTGCATTCCAATACGTAGAATCCCATTCAGGATGGCCTAAAATGATGTCCCGGCGGTTCTCAAAAAGCTGTAATTAAATTAAATTTCAAGTGAGAAGAAGAACAAATGGCCACACACTTTCTTCTTTCAGTGCTGCCGATTCTCTCGTCTTCGTTTCGGGTTCTCATTATTAACAGAAGGGGGTGCCTTATTTTCCAATGGAACTGGTTGCATGAGTGCATCCCAGAATTGACGCTGTAGCCGATAGAGTCTTCTTCGAAAGCTTAACGAAAGCACTTCACGGGTCATCTTCTCCTTTGGCATTAGGCCTTGCAACGGGGATGTTCCAACCCATTCCAAAAATTAATCTGCGAATATAAAGGATGCTGCCAGATTCCATCCCTTATGCGGAGATGCTCCCCAATCCAAACGAAAATCCATGGATGTAGGACCTTGCAACCCCCTGCCAAAAAGTGTTTGATTTCCGTGGGGTCGGGCATAGGTGGTGGTGATCCTCCCTGTTTTTTTTTGCCATTTTAGGAGCTGATTAATGACCAGGCATATAGCTTTCTATTCACTCATAAGCTTTTTTATCCATAGAAATGTGTCAACTTACATTGAATTCGATATCTCCTATTTGAAAGAAAGCCAACCTGGGGGACGGCGGGCTCGCGGGCTCAGACTCGGACTGCTCGATGTAACTAGTCATATGAGGTGTATAAATTCCCCGAATCGTATTTTCAGCGAGTCCCCTGGCTGTTGAATCAATAACGAGATGCCGAATGATTTCAGAGACTTAGAATGAGGGAGACTCGGTTGAATCATCTAAGTCCTGGGGGAAAGACAGCATTAGCAATGAGTAACTGCTAGTCCTCCTAGATGTACATGTTCTGTAGAGAGCGAATTTTGAAACCAGCTAAATATCATGTAATACATATGAATTGGAAGAGAGTAGAGAAGATGAAACTTGTCCGCGACCATGCCCGAAAGATAGAGTCCTATGCTACAAACCTGGCGATTGATCGAAGTTTCGCCTGGATATTTGGGTAGAATGTTCCTACAAGAATTATGACGGTTGGCTAACCGAAAAATTCGAATCATTGTCTAAACTAAACTTACCAAATATTTGCGAGTAGTGCAATGATTGCGTTAGTCCTTTCTGGAGGAGCTTCAGCAAAAAAGATGCTGCCCCAGAGGTAAATCGCATTACCTCCTGTATTCTATATTTCATATGGAGATCAGTAATATATGTGTCAAAACTTACGCATGAAGTTATCCTGCACGCAGGCGTCCACACAAGCTTTAAAGTAGCCCTTCTCCGTTTTTGGAATGCCCAGGTGCCGAAAACGTAAAGCTGTTTTCCGTAAGTCCATGTCTAGCCAAAGCGTTCAGTAGGTTCAATGTATGTAAGCATGGCCCATCTTCTATATGAGGGTTGATATCAAACGTGCTGAAGTTGCCTTGCAACTGGCAAAGTGCAACGATGCGTAACATATGCAGTAGACCGTCGACAGTAATTATGTTATCCACTCCGGCGTAATACGGGGGTGCGAGAGCGAGTGCTATGAACGAGCCACTATCTTCTCCGACAATTCCTTGCATAAATTGTTTGACATGATCGATTTGGAAGGTCGCAGGCTGTGAAGCAGGAGTGGCCCACATCTGTTATGGTATTACATACCTTCCTCATTCAGCTCACCCATTTACTTCCTACCCAGTACGCAGTCCTAGTCCTTTTACTTTCCTACTCAACATGTGGCCCGAAACACGGATGAATCAATATCTGAAACAAGAGTGTCGGGAAAGGGATAGACGAGACATAGGATCTCGAACACGCAGGTTTACGTTATTTCACTTACAACAAAACTTTGAACAACTTCTATCTTCTGACTCAAAAATAGTTTTACTCCTGTCTATTCTCTCCTATTCACTTTCACTGGAGCACGATTTCCCTTTTCTCATGGACAGATACTGTCCGTGATTATTCCAAAAGCCGAGACATCGGCACCCTGCATGTATAAAAGAAAACGAAGTAGCTAGAGAATAAACAACCTACTTTGCACTATCAATCACTATTATCTTTTTATAAGACCTGTGGATAACTAGTCTTATCTAGACTTAGAAGGACCTTCTAAGTCTCTCTCTTGAACACACTAAAACTCAAATCTATTACTATTACATCTAAGTTACGACAATCCCTGGTACTCGGAATCGAGTAGCCCCATAATCCTAACAACATCTCGACTAGAAGTTCACTAGCTTCGTAAACGGATATAGTATCCTATTCTATGGTTGAACAAATATCATCTCATTGCAAAGACATGTTGATCTCACCATTCCTAAATCATGAATTAGGTGCTACGAGTTTCGGTGCGCGCTTAGTGGGGTACGTCGCGTGTTGTTGCGGTAGCCACTTTAGAAATTTCTGAGGAATCATGGATTTAATATATCAGTTTAATCCATTCTAAATTGACCAGGAATCTCGCCTTATATGGTACGCTGGATGGATAAGGTAATGGTATGCCACAGGATGTTGACCTGTCAAGAGCCTGAGAAGCTTACAAAATCATCGATTGCGGAGGCAAAATATCTTCCTTACAAGCATGTTTCCACCAAGCATTTCCATCAGCATATATGCAGCCTGTTCAGGGATGAAAAATTCCACATTATTCAAATTGGAACTATAATCTATGGCCTGGTAAATTATATTTATATTCCGGTATTTCAGCACCTGTGCACGGCACGGTAAGGATTTGAAAAGGAGAATTTTACTGGGTTTTCTAGCCCTTGACAGGTTATTGTTATGTGGGATGTACTGTAATCAATATCGCTACAATAAGCTTTGATTATGCTGAGGAGCAATACATTTTCCAAAATAATTTTTCTCTCACTCAAATCTTTATATAATTCAAAGTTTCATATAAATTTCTGACAATCAATAAGTAACCTGGTCTAGTGATGATTTCCCTTAACTTTTCATTTGTTGTAAATAATGGCATGTTCCCAGTGCATCCAGCTCCTCACTAATGCTGCATCTTCTTTATGGGATGGCATTTCAGCAGAGACAATGGAATCAATATCTGCTGGAGTTATGCATTCAGGAGGGAATTTCAGAAGAATATGAGCATGAGGTAATCCTCTTTTCTGAAATTCTATCACTGAAATCTTGTAGACCGAAGGACCTGTATGAGGGAACATGTTTGATAACACACTCACTATTGAGGCAAGATAGATGTGGAAGACTCGCACAACAACAACCGGTATATCCACCTCATGTTTGATCAGGACACAAGCAAGCGGTTATTTCTGGCCAATGCGCATTTGCTGTAACGGTAACAAAAAACGTAGGATTACCCATTACGGCTGCAATAGCTAGTGCATCAGAAACCTGCTCCGATGACCAACGTCGACTCCCCAGGAAAGACGAGGGTAAGTAAATGTTAGAAGCAGCTTCAACATCTGCAGCTCCAATAATTTCTGTGGCTTCTTTTCCTATTCGTTGGTGATTAGTCTTGATATATGCGAGCCTACAATCAATCTTGTGAGTCCACATGTCCACCAGGTATTCATTGGCTAGCCTGCCAAAAATCCCAAACCACTCTTCCCTGAGTAACCTTGATCGATAATGCCATATTTGCATAACAGCAGAGTCTACACCCATATATTCCTCTTCTGTGTGCTCTTGATGCGCATTAGATGTTCTTCTCCATCCAAGATTTCCATGAGGAAACAGAAGTGGATAAGCAAGGGGCTCCCATAGGCGACTGGTGGATCCTATCTGAAGGTTGGTATGATCTGGTTTACGAATGATCATGGAGCATGGGGAATAGTTTCCAGCCGCAGTATTGTCCACATTGAGTATGGCAGCTACTTCCCCCACACCACCATCGCAAAAAATCAGGTGAGCATCTGGGCAATCCACAGAGGATATACTCGACATATGATGTCCTTCCGGGCGAATTGATTGATCCGTAGTAGTGCTCTAGTAACAGTGCTCGTCCATGGTTCGGGAATAACATTGGACTAAATGCCATGGGGCATATCAGACCGATTCCAACTGTTGTATAATAACCATCGAAGGCCTGAGTCAGGATGGCCGGGTTGGAGATGATGATAAATGCGAGCTTGTATTGCAAGGAAGTCTTGAGGACCTGTATGCATCGGAAAGCGATCCGTAGTCTCCATTACGGCAGAGGAGAACAGTAAGTTGAGTTTTCTGCTCAAGAAAGAAATGTTCGGTTGATTTGCCAACCATAAAAATTCCGAGGGTAAAAGAGGTAAGTCCACTACAGCTTGTGCATATTTGCCTTGAGCTCCACAACAGAACCCACCCTGACGTTCACCTGTTAGAAGCAGAATACCACAAAACCGGCATCTTCTGCCCCAAACATTGGGTGGTTTACGAACACGACCCATGGCCCAAACACTTATCGGTAATTTTGAAAAGGATAGTACTTTGTATAGCAAAACATTGTTATCATATTAATACAGCCACGAACCATCCGTCTCCATATTTAGAGTTCTAGGTAGAGAGGTAGATAAATCAAGTTATTAAGCTTAGAATTATAACCATTGATTGAGTGAAGGCAAGGAAGGTAATAAACCAAAAAGGTTGGTTAGAGGCCGCTGTGCAGTCACCACCCAGTATTTATTAGATCTTTCAGTTTTGGTCATCTTCATAATCTTCAGCTTCATCGGCTTTATTATTATGCAGTGTCATATCACGGGTATCTGGAATTCAGGGCTTCTTGTCGTCATTCAAGCTCTGGCAGCAATACCGGAAATAGGTTGCGATCACGCAACCTAGGAAGAACTTTCATGAACGTGACATCCATGAGATCCGTTAATGACGGAACAATGGTGCTGGGAAGGTAGGAAGGAAGGTGAGATCGGTGAATAATGTATAGTTGTCAACCCAATGCGCCAACTTAATCACGAATTTAGTTATAGGAAACCGCACCGAAAAGGCCTTGAACGGCCTTGAATATCATCAGTCATGGGAATCCGGAATTCAAGACTTCTTATGCTCACTCAAGCTCTAGCAGCAATACCGGAAATATGTAGCTAGCACGGGATTATGAACAGCTAGAGAGGAATGTCAGTAATGTGACATTCATGCACTCCATAATTACAAAGCAATGGTTTGCAAAATTCAGCATAAAAGAAATATGAATAAATCATATTATTGTCAACCTGAAGCTCCAACTTAACCACGACTTTAGTTCCAAGAAACCTCACCGATCATTGGCTGAACAGCAATAGATATTATTATTCACGGGATTATCGGCATCTCATTGACATTGTTTCCAGGCTGCTACCATGCTGGAAGCTGGCAGGTAGCACGGTATGCAGTCATTTATTAGCCGAATACACAAAGATTACAATAAAAAGAATACTGGCCATGTGATCACCGGTATGCAATTGGTATTATTCAAAAGCAGATACTGCATACACGCAACCAACATGCTGCTACTGACAACATGGTGATTGTAATTCAGCAGGTAACACGCTGGAACCGCAGGTTCCCATTCTTGGGAGCAGATATCATCGGAGGGAGCCAGCCATTCGGGTCATGTAGCTAGATAGTCACGATGTTACAGTAGTCACACATTATCCACCGCTTTACCTTCGTGAGCTACATCGAGGCTACAGCTGCGGCTGTTCCAACGCAATCGGTGAATAAAGCACTGTAGAGCTCCGTCGATTCCGTTTGCACCCGTTGAATCCCGGCGAAGGGTATATAACCTGGTCTGAAAAGAAATAGAAATATATATAAAAGTCCCGAAATTAAAAGGCTGCCGATTGCCTAAAAAGGACAGATTCATAGAAATTTTAGAGAACGAGTTATGGTAGTCCAGAAAGGATAATCAGCGAAAAAGAGTCATTGTTTACAAGCACGTTTTGGGAGCCTACACGCACTAACAGGAATAGAACTGAGAATGTCTACATCCTATCATCCACAGACAGACGGTGCGACCGAGAGAGCCAACCAGACTATTGGACAGATGTTAAGGATGGCGGTCAGACCAGACCAGAAGGATTGGGTGTTAAAATTACCCGCTATAGAATTTGCATTCAATATAGCCACGTCAGACATAACAGGATTCTCACCGTTTTTCCTAAACTACGGAAACCTGCCGCCTCCACTATTGACTAATAATAACAGCTCAGAATTACCTGGAGTACAAGCATTTACTCAAAGACTCAGTGCCGCGTTATTACAAGCGCACGACTCAATTTTGTCTCACCAAGTAAAACGGACCAACGCAGCCAATGGTAAACGACGCCCGACCCCGTTTACAACATGAGACCTCGTTTACGTGTGCACAGGAAACCTGTCATTACCAAAGGGAAGATCGTGTAAATTGACACCTAAATATATTGGACCCTACAAAATATTAGAGGAAGTGACACCAAATACGATGTACAAGTTAGCACTACCAGCGGAAATATTGTCGCGAGGCATATATCCAAAAATTCACGCCAGCCTACTCAGAGCGCATATACTTCTATACCACATTCCAACTTCACGCCCATAATCACTCCATTTTTTCACAATTTTCAGAATCACAAGTTTATTTTCACTCCTTTCACTTTACAATATTCGTTATTCTCTTTATTTTCGATTCACTACGTGAATCTAGGGAGAGGTATGTAAGGAATTACTAACTAACGCCGACATCCACAGACTCGTGTGACATAACACTGTCACACTCAAGCGCTAGAATCCCAAATTAGTATAAATAGCTAGGACGCATGTATGATACTTTAGTCTTAGCCTTCTTACTCTAAAAGATAGTTGGACTCCGCCAGTTCGGTAATCGTTCGAAAAGATTTATCCTCGCTGAAATTTCCATTCGCTAAGTATTCTTACTTTGACTCATTACACAAATCAATCACACTTTTTGTCACGATTGCCAATTTGCCACCGCTTCACGTTTGCCCATTTACCCGGCCTCCACGGCTAAAAATTTGCTAATAAAAGACGTACCCATGCAAATACAGAGGAATTGACGGGGAAGCGATTGTAAGGAAAATTTATTCGTGAAAGAATAAATACAGGGCGTTTCAATCAAAATTTGGGTTCTCATAGATTGAACAGTATCAGTCGCACCTCATTTATGAACCGTAAAGAAATGCTCGACGAGGCTATGTCAAGGGGAGACATAGTCAGACGTCGTTCACTGTTATAGTAGCATAGTAGCATCTTTTAAGAAGAATATGGATAAAGATGTGTATTAGAGACTTTCAGCAGGTTCCGTGCGTATTTTATCTTCGACGTGGATACATACACATCTCGCTACTTTCCTCTCTTATTCGTAACAGAATTTCAATCCTAAATTAACGAAAAAATGGTCGAGGAGGCTATTTCAAGAAGAGACGTATTCAGACATCGTTCCGTGTTATAGTGGACTTCGTGGGTTGGAGAATAGGTAATATGCTTTTAACAGTCTTATAATTTATGATACTGCTGATGGAATATACTGACAGATTTTCATACAAAAAGGAATCGCTGTTGAAGCCACGATTTGGGAGACAGGCAAGATATCATCTTAGACGCTACCTTAGGCTTCGTGGAATATATGTGCCATTTGGCAACCTGGTTATTTGACTTCGCGCACCCGCGACACCGTGAGACTGAGGGGGTACGAGTGGGAAGAATGATCTAGTAACACGTAGTGGGGGAAGAGAACGTGAATTAGAGGAAATATCATTGGATTGGACTAGGGTGCTATAAAAGGATCACGTAGATCGAGGGTGAACACGTGGGCAACACCCAATCGTTAAATGACGTTAGCGGGCGTACTGTTGGGGCCGTCTATAGAAACGGCGGGACCGTCTATGGATTACTGTACTACTACAGCGAGTGTTGAAGGGTGTATAGACGGACAGACGGGGGCCGAGAGTATCCCTTTGATAACGAGAGCAATCAAGATGGCTTCTAATTATGACTGGGAAGAGCAACGTGTGAACCCTCAAGGCTGTGGTATGCATCGCAAAGTGCCAAAGTGTTGTATCTTGACGTCGGTTCTTCTGTGCCGGCATGACGCTTCCCAACTCGCACTGGGAAATCATGTTGGTAACGCGCACTACAAGCCTGTCAGGTAAGCGAGCGGAGGGAGCTACGAAAAAACGGGATAACAGGATACGGAGCTCACGACCCCTTAGACAATGACAGCTATCCAGTGGCAAGGTGGCCTTCGTGTACAGCTTTTAACTGTCGACGGACCTCACAATTGTCCACGTGTACGCCGATAAGGCTGGCCGCAGTCAACGTCGAGGTATAGCTCTTACTCAATGAGCTTCTCGAGTAAATATCCGAAAGAAGTATACACGCGGTCAGGTGCCAGAGAGCTGTGGCCGGCGCGTCTCAGGGTCCGATGGCCGCAGTCGACGTCGAGGTATAGCTTCTATTCAAAGAGCTTCTCGAGTAGATATGCGAAAGAAGTTTACCATTGCGAGCATCATCACACGCGGTCAGGTGCCAGAAAGCCGTCCACCCCAGCGTCTCAGGGTCTGATAGCCAGCAGCGGCTCCTACCACATTCCCCTCTTGCGTCGTCCACAATTGTCTTCTGAACCAGGTATCACTATCTCCTAATTCTCCGACAGATGACTAGGTGAGTGTTCTGCTGTTTCCGTTGTTCATCCGACTGAATTATGTTCCGACGATCAGGATACTTCTACACAGTGGGAAATACTTCTGTTTTCAACGAGTCGTTACTAAGCCTCTGCGTAGACATAACTCTCACGGCGTTAACGACGGCTGCAAGGGACATTTCGCACAACGTGGAGCTGATCGTGAAGATTCTAGTTGGAGATAAGATAATCTTCCAGTCGAACACGGCGTCGAGGTTAGAAAGCAAAGGTCTTTGGATGTTCAAAATAAAGTCAGAAATGTGAGTTTCATATTATGGACATACATTAGTCTCTCACAATATCACCTTCAGCCCGGAGGAATGTTCTACTGTCGCGATCCATATCACCGATCCTAGGGTTGATAACATGTCAATCTTCCATTTCCAACCTGTTGAGGTTGAACCAAGGGCCATTATAACCACGGCAGATGAAGACCAGCGTAGGCAACTCTTCTACTATGTGGCACAGAGTAGCTAACTATATAAACTAGGCTTTTTACTTTCTATGCAAATCATCCTATTGGATGACAGTGAATTATCCTTTCGGCTCAAGGCAGGCTTCAAAATTCAGGAAATTCTAGGTAGGAAATTAACAACCTGAAAAAATCGGTATTCATCTTCACACAGATTTCCCGCTAAATGCTGACATGATCTACGATACATTAAATGCTATCCAGCGAGACAAGAAGCCAATTAGCAGACACAGACTGGCAAATATTTATGACAGTGTCCTATATCTTCCGGACTCACACCTCATGAAGTCATGCCTCCTGAACCTCATTGGTGATGTTCATTTGGAACGATATAAGGTGACACAGAGTGTACATGAGATAGATAATGCAGTCAATGCATATTATCAAGCACGCCAAGGAACCCATTGGAATGACAAACATGAAGCAGTCTATGTGTCTGACTATGGCAGATCCCTTTTCATATGTTACACACAACATAGTGACACAATTGATCTGAACCGGTCTGTCCACAGGTTTCAGGAAGCTGTGCAGCTGACACCTGATGGCCACCCAGACAAGCCATCAAGGTTGAATAGCCTTGGGAACTCACTCATTGCACGATTTCAGCAGCTTGGAGACATGACTGATCTTAACCAGTCTATCTTCAAAAAACAGGAGGCTGTGCAGCTGACTCCTGATGGCCACCCTGACAAGCCATCTTGGCTGAATAATCTTGGGAGCTCACTTCTCACACAGTTTGAGCAGCTTGGAGACATGACTGATCTCAATCAGTCTATCCTCAAGTTCCAGGAGGCTGTGCAGCTGACTCCTGATGGTCACCCTGACAAGCCATCATTGTTGAAGAACTATGGATATTCACTCCTCACACGGTTTCAGCAGCTTGGAGACATTACTGATCTCAACCAGTCTATCCTCAAGTCCCAGAAGGTTGTGAAGCTGACTCCTGATGGCCACCCTAACAAGCCATTTTTGTTGAATAACCTTGGAAACTCACTCCACACACGATTTGAGCAACTTGGAGACATAATTGATCTCAACCAGTCTGTCCTCAAGTTCCAAGAGGCTGTGCAGCTGACCCCAGATGGCCATCCTGATAAGTCATCAAGGTCAAATAACCTTGGGCACTCACTCCTCACACGGTTTCAGCGACTCGGAGACATGACTGATCTCAAAAGGTCTGTCCTCAATTTCCAGGAGGCTGTGCAGCTGACTCCTGATGGCCACCCTGACAAGCCATCAAGATTAAGTAACCTTGGTAGCTCACTCCTTGCACAGTTTCAGCAACTTGGAGACATAACTGCTCTCAACCAGTCTATCCTTAATCTCCGGGAGGCTGTGCAGCTGACTCCTGATGGCCACCCTGAAAAACCATTTAGGTTAAGTAACCTTGGGAGCTCACTTGCCAGACAGTTTGAGCAACTTGGAGACATGACTGATCTCAACCAGTCTGTCCTCAAGTTCCATGAGGCTGTGCAGCTGACTCCTGATGGCCATCCTGGCAAGCCATCTTTTTTGAATAATTTAGGGAACTCACTCCTCAAACAGTTTGAGCAACTTGGAGACATGACTGATCTCAACCAGTCTGTCATCAAGTTCCGGGAGGCTGTGCATTTGACTCCTGATGACAACCCTGACAAGCCATCTTTGTTGAATAACCTTGGGAACTCACTCCTCACACAGTTTGAGCAACTTGGAGACATGACTGATTTCAACCAGTGTATCCTCAAGTTCCAGGAAGCTGTGCAGCTGACTCCTGATGGCCATCCTAACAAACCATTCATGTTGAATAACCTTGGGAGCTCACTCCTCACACGATTTAAGCAACTTGGAGACATGACTGATCTCAACCAGTCTGTCCTCAAGCTCCAGGAGGCTGAGCAGCTGACTCCTGATGGCCACCCTGACAGGCCATCTTTGTTGAAGAACCTTGGGAACTCACTCCTCACACGGTTTCAGCAATTTGGAGACATGACTGATCTCAACCAGTCTATCCTCAAGAAGCAGAAGGCTGTGGATCTCACCTCTGATGGCCACCCTAACAAGCCATCTTTGTTGCATAACCTTGGGAACTCACTCTTCACACGGTTTCAGCAACTTGGAGACATGACTGATCTCAACCAGTCTGTCCTCAAGTTCCATGAGGCTGTCCAGCTGACTCCTGATGGCCACCTTAACAAGCCATCTTTGTTGAATAACCTTGGAAACTCACTCCTTACACAGTTTGAGCAGCTTGGAGACATGACTGATCTCAACCAGTCTATCCTCAAGTTCCAGGAGGCTGTGCAGCTGACTCCCAATGGTCACCCTGATAAACCATCTTTGTTGAAGAACCTTGCATATTCACTCCTCACCCGCTTTCAACAACTTGGAGACATGACTGATCTCAACCAGTCTATCCTCAAGTCCCAGGAGGTTGTGAAGCTGACTCCTGATGGCCACCCTAACAAGCCATCTTTGTTGAATAACCTTGGAAACTCACTCCTTACACAGTTTGAGCAACTTGGAAACATGACTGATCTCAACCAGTCTATCCTCAAGCTCCAGGAGGCTGTGCAGCTGACTTCTGATGGCTACCCTGACAAGCCATCAAGGTTGAATAACCTTGGGAACTCACTCCTCATACGGTTTCAGCAACTTGGAGACATGACTGATCTCAGCCAGTCTTTCCTCAATTTCCAGGAAGCTGTGCAGCTGACTCTTGATGGCCACCCTAACAAGCCATCTTTGTTGAATAACCTTGGGAACTGTCTCCTCACACAATTTGGGCGACTTGGCAACATGACTGATCTCAACCAGTCTATTCTCAAGTTCCAGGAGGCTGTGCAGCTGACCCCTGATGGCCATCCTGACAAGCCAGCTTTTGTGAATAACATTGGGAGCTCACTCCTCACCCGATTTAAGCAACTTGGAGACATGACTGATCTCAACCAGTCTATCCTCAAGTTCCAGGAGGCTGTGCAACTGACTCCTGATGGCCATCCTGACAAGCCATCAAGGCTGAATAGCCTTGGGAATTCACTCCTCACACAATTTGGACGACTTGGAGACATGACTGATCTCAACCAGTCTATCCTCAAGTTCCAGGAGGCTGTGCAGCTGACCCCTGATGGCCATCCTGACAAGCCATCTTTTGTGAATAATGTTGGGAGCTCACTCCTCACACGATTTGAGCGACTTGGAGACATGACTGATCTCAACCAGTCTATTCTCAAGTTCCAGGAGGCTATACAGCTGACTCCTGATGGCCATCCTGACAAGTCATCTTCCTTGAATAACCTTGGGAACTCACTCCACACACGATTTGAGCGACTTGAAGACATGGCTGATCTTAACCTGTCTTTCCTCAAGTTCCAGGAGGCTGTGCAGCTGACTCCTGATGGCCACCCTGACAAGCCAACAAGGTTGAATAACCTTGGGAACTCACTCCTTGCACAGTTTCAACAACTTAGAGACATGACTGATCTCAACCAGTCTGTCCTCAGGCTTCAGGAGGCTGTGCAGCTAACTCCTGATGGCCACCGTGACAGGCCATTATTGTTGAATAGCCTTGGGTACTCACTCTTCACACGGTTTCAACAACTTGAAGACATGACTGATCTCAACCAGTCTGTCCTCAAGTACCAGGAGGCTGTGCAGCTGACTCCTGATGGCCACCCTAACAAGCCATCTTTGTTAAATGGCCTTGGGAACTCACTCATCACCAGGTTTTCAAAATTGAGATTATCTGATGACATGCTGAATGCATTGTTGGCATACTCTTCTGCTACCTGTGCAGAGTATGGACCTCCATCAGTGCGGCTTCAGGCAGCACAGAATTGGGCAATGTGTCTTCAGGCATCTTCCTCTCCTCCAAAGTTCATTCTAGATATATATCATATTGCTGTTCCACTCTTGGCAGAAATTGCCTGGCTTGGATCTTCATTACCAGATCGCCACTACCAGATCATGCAGGCAGGCTCTGTGGTTCATGCAGCAGCAGCTGCAGCACATCAATTTGGGGATGATATACAGGCTGTTGAGTGGCTTGAACAAGGTCGGTCTGTGATTTGGGGTCAGCTTCTTCAGCTTCGCACACCTATAAATGCCCTTGAGGAGAAAGAGCCACATCTGAGTCAAAAACTGAAGATAAACTCATTGAGACTTGAGGATGCAGCCTCTGCAAAGAATATTGTTCTCAACCCCACTCCTGTGCAAGGTAGCACTGAACCTTCAGTGCTCTCAAATGAGGAGATTGCATCACAGGGTCATCAGTTAGCTGTGGAGCGGAAGCAGATCTTGAAAGAGATTCGGATGTGTCCAGGATTTGAAAGGTTTTTGCTTCCTAAAGGTATCAGAGAGCTCACCTCATCTGCATCACATGGACCTGTTGTCATCTTGAATTCATCAAAGCTGCATGACATATGTTATGCATTCATTCTCCTCTCTGATCTCCCTGATAAAGTCATACCTGTCAGATTGGAATCATTTTCTGCAAGCCAAGCACAAGATTTGTATCACAGGTTGCAAAAATTTCTGGGTGAATATAGTCAAATACATTCCTCATGGAATGGTGAATTAGTGCCAGGGAGCATTCCTCATACAAGGACCCATTCCATTTTACATGAGTCTGAGAGGATTTATGCAGCTTTAAAGGATCTAGTATCTGATTACCAAGGGAAGCCCAAAATTGGAGGACATCCAAGTAGAAAGTTAGTTCAAGAGCTAGACATTACTGTTAGCCCAGGATTCAAGGTGATTCTTGCTGAATTATGGGAGGTGGTGGTTAAACCAGTTCTTAATGCATTAGCACTTGTGGTATGTACCCTTAAACATTAAGTAAAGCTCATACAATTAATATAGTAAACAGAATCCATCACCAAAAGTCAAACCCCGCCTGTGGTGGTGTCCAACTGGCATTTTCTCCTTTTTACCACTTCATGCAGCCGGGTTGTATGATACAGATGCATCTCCAGGCTCAAAGCTGTCAGATTTTGTAATATCCTCCTACACTCCAACATTGTCAGCCCTCATGGATATACTCTCATCTTCATCACTACCACCACCACTCAGACCACTTAAACTCCTGGCTGTTGCTCAACCATCATCCTTTGGCCAACAATATCTTCCTGGGACAGTCAATGAGATCAGTTATATTAAAGAGGCAGTTGATGGTGTCCTGACGCTTCAGACACTTATTGGAAAGAATGCAACTCTTGATCATGTTGTGTCAGAATTTACAACTGCAAATTGGGTTCACTTTGCCTGCCATGGAGTGCAGAACCCTAGTTATCCAACTGAAAGTGCCCTTCTTTTAGCAGGCAAGGATAAATTGACATTATCCAAGCTGGCAACTCTGAAGAGGTCTCCAGGGGGCCTTGCTTTTCTTTCTGCTTGCCAGACTGCAAAAGGTGATGCACAACTTTCAGATGAAGCTGTCCACCTTAGTGCAGGGATGCTTGTTACAGGCTTTAGAGGTGTGATAGCAACAATGTGGTCAGTTGGTGATCAGGTTGCACCTCAGGTGGCAAGAGATGTCTACAAACACCTCAAGCAGTCAGGGATGGATGTTTCTGAGGCAGCATGTGCCTTACATTTGGCTGTGGAAAATACCAGGAACAATATGAAAGGAAAAGATGATGCAGCATTCATATCCTGGGCTTCTTTCATTCACATGGGAATGTGATACAGTGTTGCTGTCGAACTGTTCCATTCTCGTCAACATTATTTACTAATTTGGTGTAACAACAACAGAATTCAGATCTGATCAAATAAAAGAGCTATGTTGCCAACCAGAGCGTGAATGGTCGAGGGAATATAAGAACTTTCCTATAGCACTCAGTGATTCAAGCTTCGCCGTGACTGCATTCTAAATGCCATGACACGGTCCTCAGATACGTCTGTACTACCAAGCTAAGGACCTATCCCTCAAAGAGTATTGTTTTGATGGAGGATGGAAGCCCGGTTCGTATCATCGTGGTTATTTTTAACCTCAGGATTTATTTTAAAATATGTATAACGGGTTCATTCAACCCCGGCGAAGCGCCTAGCCGTGTTCTTCTCGCCGCCCTTATTTCAAATAATTACGGAGGTTTCATTGGAGTTTCAATCACAACGAAGAGTTTTAGATTAAGGACTTCATAAGCTTTTCCTGTATTGTCGAAGGTTTTTAAACTTCAAGTTTTATCAGGCTTCCAACTGAGATCAGAAAATGAAGCTCCTGTTTCTGTTTAATAGGGGACCGAATTTCAGATTTACATTCCTCGAGAATCTGAAGGATAATTTTATGTTCTTATTGTAGTTACGGATGCCTGGAAACTCTTCATTTCTATTGTTATTTCGGTTTGAATTAAACTACAAGCTTTGATAGTAACTTTGAAAGTGATATAAATACATTTAAAGCATGAAATTGTCCCGGTGTCGCATGGGCGGAGCGTTAGAGCACAGAAAGTAAGTGCCCTGGAACCGGAAGTATAAAGGCGTGGGAGATTGGGTTTGAATGCGTGCGTCCACGCGGCGGGAATTGGTTCGAGTCAAAGCTCTTCCGCATTCTTCCTCCCATTTGATCTTCTTCAATTATTCTTCCCTTGTTCCCTGCAGGGAAATCTTACGGAAAGGTATCTGTCAGAATTCCACTGAGATAACCAGAAATTGTAGCAGGTGCGAATTAGCTCAGGGATGTAGTCTACCATCTTAGTTCTGTAGTTCAAGCCCTGGTCACAGCTTTATTTATATTTAGACATACAAGCATGCAGCTATGATGGGCAATTAACACTCAATACACTTGTGAGCTTATATCACATTCTCTATACTGAGCTGGTATTCCTATTGACTGCAGAAGACAACCGCATTTGTATAAGGAGCGGACATCAAACATGTGATTCCTTCCACGCATCTTCCTAAATCATTCTCGTGCCAGTCAGCTTACGAAATTGCCACAAGAAGTGCGCCAAACCATATTCTGGCGGCGCAGGGCTATACTAACATTCTGAATGCGGCTACTTGGCACCTAGAGTACATATTTATCTCATCTCGCAGGCGGTATTGCGACATCGCATCTTCTCAGAGGAAGTATTATGCATCACATGGTTACAAAGGCACGTATGGACGGAGTAAATCATGTGCACAGTGCTCAGGGTATCTGGAAGCGCAGTCGTTTGTCCAGCTTCCACCGCCCGTCCAAAACCCGGTGTTCCTATATCTCGATTAAGAGTCTTTCTAGCAGTTCAGATGCCTACTCCTTCAACAGCCTCCAAACCATTTTCAACTTAAGTCTAAATTCGTTGATATTTCTCGCAGTAATACTCTATTATTGTAAGGGCTATCATAAGGGCTATCATAGGATTTGAAGGAGACTCAGCACACTCCACCCACATGGATCAGATTAAACAGGTATATCACCATGAAAGGCTTCACACCGACGACATACTAATAATGAACAATCGCCCTTTTGTAGACATATCAAGATATCACAGACAATTACCTTGTGGAGCCCACAATAGAGGAGCTTCCAGGCGCAGTACAACTTGACAGTCAAGCTGCATTTCAAGCCCAAACATACCTATCTGAAGCCCAACGCCCAACACCTCCCGGTACTGATTCACTCCAGCAGTCTCAGCAGCTCTGTCCCAGTGATCCACATTTTCTCGACAGCATAATTCAAATGCAGCAAAACATCGTTACCCACATGCCTGATAACCATCCCGACAAAGCATCCTACCTAAACAATTACGGAAATTCCCTCCACCAGCGATTTGAGCTACGGGGTAACATCACCGATCTCGCTCAAGCCATTACAACACACCAAGAGGCCGTCAGACTCACTCCCAACGAACACCCTAACCAGGCTCCATCCTTAAATAACCTTGGAAATTCCTTACACAGTCGATACCAGCGTTTCGGTGAGCTGGAGGACCTCGACAATGCC
The DNA here is from genome assembly GCA_000827215.1 of Sphaerobolus stellatus SS14. Lineage (NCBI taxonomy): Eukaryota > Fungi > Basidiomycota > Agaricomycetes > Geastrales > Sphaerobolaceae > Sphaerobolus > Sphaerobolus stellatus. The sequence goes on along the minus strand of KN837237.1, from coordinate 239,817 downwards.
ATTGTGTATCAGCAAAGAGCCGTCGATCAAGCAGCCGGAAAGGTCGATCAAGCAGCCGGAAAGGGCGATCAAGCAGCCTTTTTTAACAATCTTGGGAATTCGTTCCACAGGCGGTTTCAGCATTTTGGCAATTTTACAGACCTGGAGCGTTCTATTTCGGCGCAGCAACAAGCTGTGGAGCTCACACATGATGGACACCCGAGTCGAGGTGCTTATATGAATAACCTTGCTATTTCTTTGCAGAGTCAATACTCCGTACAGGAGATGGGTTTGGGGACGAAGCCTTCATGAAAGACGTCACAATTGTGCCGTACATTTTGTATGCCATGAACTTTATGTCATAATAGTATAGATTTATTAAAGGGAAAGAGTTTTTCCCCTATTATGATCTATCTCATATTACCCGCGGTTCAGAGTTTAAGTTGAAGCCTCTCATACACTTACCAACCCAATTTTCCTCTATCAGTAATTATCATAATAAAGCTTTGCATCTATAGGAAAGTTTTGATATTCAAAGGGATTTTTGTGTGGGATACGGTGAGTTGCATTTATACTTTGGCATCTTGAGAAGTTCACTGATTTCAAAATTGGCAGATTGGTTGCTTGATCTACATTGTTGCCCTTGGCCGATGTTAATTATCACAAGTACTAAACTCGGAGCAATAATCCATATGGTCTCTTACAATATTCTATCTGATGTCTGGATATAGTTATAGTAATTATCTGCAGTGTTTGCTATATTGGCTTCCGTGTATGTATTGTAAAGTTGCAGATAGTATATTAATTCCATGCAATCGAAAATTAGGTGATAATACTCATGCATTAGTATATATCTTAATAAATCTCTTATTCAAGAAATAAATGTATATATATAAGCGTTATTCAGAAATAAATTGGTATGGTGCTATGCAGGTTATTCAAGCTATATAACACTCAGCTAGCCAGTCTCGACGATGTTGTTAAGTCGACAAGTCATCGCTATGCCTGCTACGGCTGCCTTTCTAGTGGCGGACACGCTAAAAGCACTAAACGCGGTATGACCGCTATATAGGCACTATAGCGCTATGCCGCCCGTGTCAAATTTCCTGATACATAACGGTGGACAGGTGACAGAGATCTTGGTGGATTCGCTGGAATTTCTTGTCCTCCGAGAGTCAGAGGCAGTAGCACATGTTACATAGCGACTTCGGAAGACTGGCGTGGTGATTCAAATGGTAAAGTTTTGTTGTCAAGGTCGGCTGGCAAGCTCCACGGAGTTCTGGTGAACTCGTTTCCTCAATCTGATTATTATGCTTCCTCCCGTCCCAGTATCGCATTGAACGACGTTGCAACTCAGTAAGTGGCAGTGCGCCTCCTGTCGCCTCACCCTGTGTGAGATCTATTCTCATGTAAAGATGTATAGTTGCAGTTAGTAACTTCCACTTGACCTCTCCATGATTGTTCTCTGCAAAGGCACCTGCGACTCTGATCACATTGAATTTGACGGCAAATGAATAGGCGAGTGCTCTAACTACTTTCTTGTCCGAACCCACTGAATTATATTTCAACAGTTAGGATCTATCTTCACAGTGGGAAATCCTTTTGCTTTGAGCAAGTGATTACTCACCCCTACACAGATGTAGCCATTGCGCCGTTAACAACTGATGCAAGCTTTGCTTCTGAGTGCTGAAGGTTCTCGGTGGCAATAATGTAATCTTTCAATCAAGTCCCCTGGCGAGAGCAAACGGCAGAGACCTATGGATTTTCAAGATCAAGGCTGATATATGAGCCTACCTATGGATACCAAACCTACCCTGGCTAATCCTCACCTCCCATAAAATCCACGAGACACATCCAGCCATTCCAGACAACGTCTAGGTAGCCCGGGACGGCGAGCCTGTACGAGTACTGGGTTCATTTGCTAACAATAAAGTAGACTAAACCGCAGGCTGGACTCCGATTATCGAAACCATAGAAGCATCCCTTGCATGTTGGAGCAAACTACATCCAACTCCAGACAGTAAGAGAATTATCCTTCAAATTGAAATAGGAGGCCGTACACAATGCCTCATGTGTACACAAGGAATGCCAAAGATACTGAAAATACCCCTACAAAAATGACTGGAAATTTCTATGGGGAGACAGCAAATCTCTGCCAATAACATGGAAAACATGTTCATAGACATTACAGCAGGAGGGGAAAAAATCATTAACATTAAAGTCTGTAACCAGCCAATTCACTTATGAAAGTTAAAGCATACCTTAGCATTGGGGAAAACTGCTCACAATCAGTTCTTATCATAGATGATTAATCAACCGGAATGTATGCAACCACTATAAAATTGAAGACCCAAACTGCCTGGCCAACATGTTTATGTAGGCTTGGCTTTGTAAACTCAAGAAACCCTTGACCCTACCAGAAGGCATTAAAGATGTTTAAAACTGCCATCCAGTACGGAGTAGGAATCACTCCAACCACTGTCAGTGAGGAAGCTAAATACCCTCTACCCCTCTGGTACAACCCAGGCCTTATAAATCCCATGGAATGGACAACCAGCAAAATGTCTGAGGAAAGTCCATGAGATTACCATGGTAGATAGTGCCATAGACTTCGTTGACTTTTTCAACCCAAGAGCTCACTCTGGGTCCAATGACTGCTCCAGTGTTCCCTGTATCTTCCTCTGCCTAAACATGTTGGTCTCGTTCCCGACAACGTGACGTCATCCCCATTCCCACCTGCAGCAGAACTTGACCCCATTGAGACTAAAGTCACTCCCGTAAGGTCACTCCTGTGGGACATACGGCTAGAAGGTGGGAAATTTTAGGATTCACAATACCGCTAGGCTCACCGCATTGTCCAGGGGAAGCAAAGCTGCACTAAATGCCTTCAAATCTGTATTAGACATAGTTGGCAAATCATCTGTACCATTCATTTGCATTGCAGTGACATTTACTCTATGAATAATCAAGGGCATGGAAGTGAGCATCAATCAATCCAAATCAGCAACTGTATCTCACTGCAGGTTTAGGAGAAGAATCAACATCTGCGTGGGGTCAATTGTCAAATCAAGTGGAACGACTATGAACCTTGTTAATTGAACTGAACAGGTCTGAGCATCTCAAAGAATTGTCCACAAATGACACCATTCGGAGTCATTTCCAAGCCTTGAATAGGTCAGTCTATAAACATCATACTTATTTGATGTTAGAACACTTTTGTTGGACAGCGTACTTGAAAATTTAGCACAATCAATTAGTGAGGCACTTGACAACAGATCTCATAAATTCCTCACTTTCTGGAATACCGGTGACAATCTCTCGTACACTGATGGTTACAGAAAGAGAATGGACTCTCTTGTTGCAGACATCACAGTTCGACTCTCATCACCAGAACGCTTGTTATCGTATCTAATTGTTTTCTAGTTGGTCATCAGCGGGGAAATTGGACTGTGTCACTCTGTGCTTGAGAACAATATTGATGCTCTTATTCTATAGGCCTGGGGAGTTAGGTAATTCAAATAAAAGCATGTATTTCGGGCTGATTCATCCACCGTGCTATCAAAGTCTGCCTAAACACCGCCAGCTCCCTTGGTGCCCATCAACTTAGCTACATGTCAGTGTGGATCTGGTCTTGCATGTTGCTGGGTTTGCAGGTAAGTGAATATGTGAGAATTTTGGAATAAAAGCAAGAATTCCATAAAAATAAACAAAAAATAGAGAGGATTTGAAACCACCCCTAGTGCTGTGCTCAAGCTGTTCTTGGGTCAGAAAATGCCTAGTTAAGGCCAAGTGGCACCATTTTGTGACAGGTTCCAAGTCAAGGAGGCCATGTGGTGGTGTGGGAATGTTAGAAGGTTGTATTTTCAGTGCTATTGGAAAGCTGGACATCAAAAACCTTAATAAAATTTCACTTTCTAAGGATTTCATCCAGTTCCAAGTATTTTATTTAGCTTTTGATGGAATGTGGGTCCTTGTGGGTGTCTGACAAAGAATCTCAATGCCAGCTCCATCCTGCTTCTAACCACCATCTACCTCGGGTGACCTTAAAATCCCCCACTAAAGCAAAGCGCCCGCTAATATAATAGTTCCCGCGTGTCAAGAAATTCACCGGAGTCCCCCAAAGGGGAAGTGAGCGGTGATCACCACATGACGAGCACACAAGTATGTAAGCAGATAATATTTTTGGTACAAAAGAAGAGTAATAGTTGATACATAATACTACGTCTGAGTGGCATAGCCTGGAAGCACTAATAAAGTTTCTCTAGCAATATGTTTCACACTGCCAGTAGTTGTCTTGAAACGAGTCAGACTATCCTGCGAAATAAGGTCCAAGCGTTTGATATTCGTATGTGCCTGATGGAAATAGTCCTGATCAGGTATGCCCCGCAAATTTGCCTCAAGTTCACCTAAAATCCATAACTTGCTCGCACGCTGGCTTTCCAGTGGCTCCTCATTGGGTTCGCGACTTCAGTATGCAGGGATTACCGCATGGGGCTGTGAAATGATATAGTTTGTCACTCGGTGAGCAACGAAGATGTGTTTACAGATCAGCAAAGATCCGGTAAACTCTGGACATGAGCAGGAAGTTATCTCCTCATTTTCGAGAGTGATACGATAGGAAGTGGTGTCAGAAGAGAATGATTCAAAGTTGATCTAGCATAAAATTTTAATGTGAGGGGGGGTGGAATGGAGTTGAATGCACCTGATTATTCTCAAGTTCTTGAACCCCGCTCTCAGCATCTTAGAAAGTAATATCGTTGGCACACTTCTTGGCTAGTTTCTCTGCACAGCAAAGGTGCCCTCCCTGGAAGCCCAGCCCACATCATACATGGGCCTCATGAAATCTGGCTTGACATTCTGGGTGAAAATAGAGAGCATATAATCCATCTGCATTCTGTGACTGTGGCCTATGTAATTTTTCTTGGGATTGGAATGCCAGCTTTCAATGTAATTGTTGGTGTCAATTCTGTAATAGGTGTGCTATTGTCTGATTGGCAACACATTCAAAAATAGAAAATCAAAGGCAATTTGGCATACTGTTCTCACAATGCAAGGCAATCGTTCATTGTGTTTAATATATTCATCTTCCAAGTATATCAACCATGCCTTCTGGTCAGCATACTCCATTTGCATAAATTCCCGAGCTTCTTCAAATCCTTGGGGTGTTGTGGCACGCAGGAGATTTCCTAATGCTGTCCGAACATCTTTGACAAGTTCAGCACATGCCTCTTTGCCACGGACACACTTGAAATGAACCTATTGACCCTTCAGTAAAAGAAATAAAGGATTATGTGCATATATGCACACCTTTGCCTTGATATTCTTCTCCCAAGCCTGCCCTAGATGCCAATAGCAGTAAATGATCTTGATGACTCGATCAGAAAATGCCTTGTTGATGCCTAAGGCTTCTGTGTTGGAACAATCAATCATAACAGTTTCCAGCTCAAAGTCACAGTCCTTCCGCAACCATTTGAGGAAATGATCCAATGGACAACTGTGTGGTGCAAATAAATGAGTGATAAAAAATCAAATGCATGAGGGAAAAGAACATACTGAGATTCTTCATTTGTGAGTATAAATGCGAGGGGAACTCCCTTCCCTGTTGCACAATATTGAGTTACAATGGTGTTGAGGAAGATCTTCTCTTTATTTTCGCCCTTGCACATGTTGTGGGTCAAATTGAGGCAGACTATGTTCTTGCCATATTCAGCAATTAACTAAAAATAATGCATCAGAGGTGCACGGAAATATAGCAAAATTAAGCAGTTGTAATACCTTTTTTTGCCATGGTGACACAAAGGCAGCTGTATAACCACCTCAATCTTCTTCGCCAGGTGTCGGCTCATAGAGTGTGAATCAACCATTGTTTCAAGTCGTTTCACCCATAATTTGACACTTTCACCTAATTTAAGAGCTAGAACCATCTCTTCTTTTGCCTTTCTTCTCACAGCATCTTGAGCTGTTATCTTGATACTGTAGGGCAAGCTCTCATTGTTGACATTCAACTTAAAAAATGTAGAAGAAAATATTTAAGAAATGAACGGTCTCAACTTCAATGCATAACATACCTTGCTTAGTTCCTCAGATGACATATGAAGAATGGCATGAATAGCATTCTGACTAAATCCATCACAGACTCTGTCATCGAGCCATTTTCAAACTGTGTTGGGGTTCCATGACTCGCACATATCCCAAATTTTTCAGGGATCTATGGATTAGAGAAATGACCCATCAAAAATGAGCCCTAATCAATGAACGGAAATAGTGGTGGAATAAAGGACTCACCATGGTTGGCATGTTGCCAATGGTATTCTATTTGTAGTAGCTCTGAATCACAAGGTTTTGACACACAGATCTTTGCAGGGCACTGAACTTTGGTGGATGGGTCACTGTTTCGCTTTTCGCTGGGACTCAGGTCATGATCTCGATGGTCCCGATACATCCCAGCATGGGAGAACTCGAAACATTCCCTCCACTCAATCCTGCATTTACAGCCGGACTTGGCCTCTAATCCATCATCAGTACAGCTTTTTATGTAACATTGACCATAAGCACTCACTGGAAGTATATTTTCCCTTTCTCTGCCATGAAGTGACAATACTCTGTTCTGCAAACCATTTCTCCCATTGATCCTTCGACATTTCCATGACATGTGGACTTGATGGATAATTCTCAGGGCAGAAGGAGCATTCAGTTGTTAATTTTAGACTGGGCAGCGACATTGTGGGAGTGACCACCGTGTGAGAGAAGTTGAGGGCAATGATAGAAGGGAGACACATCAACAAAAGTCGCATCCAGTCATGTGCTACATGTTTAAAGCACCAGCGACTTTCAGTGATCACAAATCAAGTGCCCGCTTTAGTGGGGGATTTTAACATCCACCATCCACCTCACCCACATCTTCCACCACAAACACTTCCAGCGAGCATCCACCTATCTATATTCTCAAATGATTTGGGTACCCAAATTATTTCATGGCTGCACAGCCTGAAGAGGGGGGGTCTCTCCCTTAGATATTCTGGATCCTGGGAGCTCTGGATATACAACCTCAGGGCTGGGTCTTGTTCAGCATCCATGATGATACCTCCTTGATTTTATATAATGGGATAACATTTGATGAAGAGCATAGGGGGCTGTGTGGGAAGGGGAGGGGCTCTGTCTAAGGTAAGAGTATTTTCAGATAGCCAGAGGTCAATAACCTGTAAGGTCTGCCCTTGGTTTCCACTGTCTCTTACTTCATTAACTTCTCAGGTATTTTGTACAGTATGAGGACCAGGTAGGGACACTGTTCAATGAATGGGGATCTCTCACTTACTTAGAATTATTTTTGAATAACCATTCATGCATTATTAATCTTGGGTGTGATGCATACTTTCATTACTTATTGCCTCCTTCATTTCCTATAAATGGGTATTAGATGACCAGGAGCACAGGGTTGCTCTGTTGGAAGAGGAGGGGCTCTCACTTAGGTAATCATATCATCAGGTAGCCAATGGTCATTGACATAAATGATCTGCTATCTCTTCTATCCATTGCTTACTTCATTAATTTCCTAGGTATTTTATACAGTACAAGGACCAGGTAGGGACACAGCTTGATGAGGGGGGTCTCTCACTTAGTTAAAATATTTTCGAATAGCCATGTGTTACTAACCTTGGGATTAATGCACATAATCCAGTACTCTTTGCCTGCTCCATTTATATAAATGGGTATTAGGTGAGGGGGAGCACAGGGATACTGTGCAGGAAGGGTGGGGGGCTCTGGCTTAGGTAATGGTATCAATGGGTAGCAATTGTTCAATGACCTTGGGTTCATGTCCTCAGGTTTTATTATCACCACCTTCACTGATTATTTAGCAATTTTTATATAGTACAAGGACCAGGGAGCTACACAGGCAGACAGGAGAGACACTTGATTAAGTAACATTATCACCATGTGGTCTCTAAGTTCAGCTCACAACTGCCTGCTGGCTTGAACATGTGTGGAATTTTCTAGGCTTCCATTGATGTATTTTCTACATATCTTTGAGCCTTGACCTAATAAGGATTAAATCCAATAATACAAGGTACTTGAGCCTTGGGTAGAAGTTAAAAATCTCCACATGCAATCCACACATCTCCCATAACTGTGGAGAGCAAATAATTTTTTTAATTAATGTGAAAGCATTCCCAAGCTTGGGTGCAGGTTGTTTCCAGATCAGAAAGTGCCCTATTAGGGCAGAAACTGCATCTTTTTGTGAGAGGTTCTGGGACAAGAGAAGGATAGGGAGCTGTGGGAATGTCAAAAGGTTGTATTCTCAGTTCTGCTGGAAAGCTGGACATTGAGAACATTAGTCAGTTTTCAGTTTCTAAGCATTCTATGGCTTGCTGTAGAGGCTGGGAAAGTCCATCAATATATCTCAGTTTCTATCATGCAGTCCCAGATATTGTTTGATAACTTGCATCTTATCTCTGAGTGTGTAGTGTTATGGATAGTGTCTTTGGCTGGTGTAGATGCTGGAAAAGTCCATTGATAAAGACAGCATGTCACACAGCCATGAAACCTGCTCTCTGTATCCTCCATGTACCACCCAAAAACATCACCAGGATGTAACCCTGGGAAAGGACAGGAGGGTTTACATTTAGCAGGTTCTGTACATCAGCAGAGGGAGCAAGAGGGAGAAGAGGCCTGTGGCTCCCAGGTGGCAACATGTGGTGTGTTCACTTCCAAATTCTCACTCCCATTGAATTTTCTCATTATTGTCATCACATGTCACTCATCTTTAATGTCTAGTTTCTTGTATAGTGTCTTTGGCTGAGTGTAGAGCTTAGGAATCTACATTATAACGTGCATGGCACTCTTACATAACAGTTATGTCCAGCAGTCCACAGTGATGGATAGTGCCATGAAATGAGCATACCATTACTTGTACGTTAAACTTTCAACACAATTTGATAAGCTTCCATTAAGTAGGTGATAAGCTTATAATAACTGCCTTTTGTGGGCATTTGCTCTCTTAGGAAAGTGTGATTTAATTATTTTTGTAAATGTTATTTATGAATATTTTATTCTGGAGAATTTTAGTTCCTGTCAGAATTTTATTTTTGATTCCCTTTTACAGGGTTTTTTGGTAGTGGTTTTTTATTATTAGGCAATGGGACTTATTCATAATAAAAGCCTGATTTAATTCTTTTTGTGAAGGTTATTATGAATATTTTATTTTGGAGAATTTTAGTTCCATTTTTTTGGTGTCGGGATTTTATTTTTGATTCCCTTTTACAAGAATTTTGGTAGTGGTTTTTATATCAGGCAAGAGGACTTATTTGTTTAGACTTAATGTCTACATGGTGTATTTACTATTTTATCTTTAATTAATTTGGTCTAAATACACATTTGCTGCTTTTCACTTCCATGGGGGAAGTGGGAGCGGAAGGGTCAAAATTCACTTACGAACAGTGCTTTTAAAGGATTTTGGCATGTGTATGTGTTTAAAGCTCAAGATTCCGCATAGTTGAAAGCTGAAGGTTTCATGTGGTCAAAATTGTGGATTCCACATGGCACTTGATTGAGCTTCCACATAGTCAACATTTTGCAAATGATGTGTCTACATGAACTTTAATGACGTGTATGCCTGCATATTCTTTGAATAGTTATTTTGTGGCTGTGTTTTGTAAATGTATAAAAGCATGGGTCGGTTGTTCAAATGGTAGTAAGTATAAAAGATTGTGTACCATACTGTAGCATGGTGGAGCCTTGCATCTTCGTAAGCATCTGTGACCATGTTGGATTTTGGAAGGTGTTACATTAAATTTGTAAAGAGGCTGCTTCAAAGGGCTCTCTCTACCTGGAGTGTAGTGGAGGAACCTCTTGTTTATTATGTAACAAGCTGTTGTGTTTGCATAGCAAACAAGTGAGGCTTGTATTCTGCAATAAAGCCCAACTTCTATTATCCAGTCTGAGTCATTATTTCCATTTTTCACATATTCAGCCACTTCACAAGACCAGCAGTGTTTCTATCAGTATTTCAGTTGATCATAGACACTAGGAAGTGTCTTCATATAAGTCATCACCAGATGTAAGACTAACATTTTACTTTCATTCACCTTCTCCTCATACCTATGCTAAATATTGTGATTTTTGTATCTCCAGAACCGCTCCACCAATCTCTTAGGAAACTAGCTAGATTTGTCCATCTCTATGCTAACTATAACATATAAAAAATTCAGATCAAACGGCGAGACTCTGCTTGAATTATGTATCTCCCCCAGCTGGTAGAATTATTGGCCAACTCACTGAGAGGATAATGATGAGGCAAGCAATCGAAGACTCAGCTCGTATTTGTCAGCTGGCAGTGACGGGATGAAGCCTGATAGGTATGACTTAAGTCGATGTATGTATATATCATGGAAGGTTGTATAGTCCTGCCTGTTGACCCATACTAAGTAGTGGCACACCAAGGCAATAAATAAAATTCCGGGTTTGCAACTTCGGAGGTCCAGAGCTTGTCCTTCATCATTATAAAATATATCTTTGATAAACCAGCCACTATGCGGAATATGACTGACCAAATCAGCATAAAATTGTGATACTTAAAGGATCATCCCTGTTGATTGTGCTTGTAGATGACAGAAAGACCAGATCACATCGCTGTTGGGTATCCCAGTTTCCTCATGTTAAGTAGCAGACAGTTTGTGACAGCATTGGGGAATGCATTGGCAATGTCTAAGAAGATGATGGTGGCTACCTTGCATTTTCGCCAGGTGTCCTTGATCTTGTGAGTGAGATAAAGTAGGGAGTCGGTGGTAGTGCGTCTGGGGAGTCCTCCAAAGTGACATATGGGTAGTAGGGAGTGTCACATGGTGAGATACATAGTGAACTCTGTCATGACACCTGATATGATTTTCCCCATAGTGCTGTATAGAAATATTGGTTGGTATGTTTTGGGGATGGAGTAATCCGATCTGCCAGGTTTCCGTAGAACTATTGTTGTCTATGTGCACCATGATTTTGGGAAGTAGTTGGTGTGTACGGAGGCTTGAAGACATATTTGTAGTCTTGGAGCAATTGCTGTCGCTGCCTTTTGTAGGACTATATTTGGAATGCTGTTGTCTCCTGGGGCTTTGAAGGGTCTTGATGATTCGATCCTTCTGATGACCTGGTGAAGTTGTGGCATAGTGAAGGGCAGAGGCTCTTGATGGGTGGGAGGTCATCATCAGGCATGGGTGGGAGTGAGTCTGGTTTCAATGGGAAGAAGATGTCTGCAAATACTGTTGCTTTCATCTCTGCTGTATGACAGGTAGAAATTACATCACCATTGATGTCCTTTCGATGTAGTGTTGGGATGAGGGTGCGGCCCATATCTGAAAGGGGATTCTTTGTGATTTTGCCTGCATTCCATATGTCATGTTCATCAATATTTTTGAGCCATTTCTTCCAGTGTTCCGTTTTTGCTTTCCTGATTGTTGATGTATAGATATTTTGGGTGGTCCTGCATCATTCTTGGCACTCACCCTCGTATATTGTACCTCTTGATTGGAAGGCGGCTCGGTCCTGTCGGGAGTAGTCTTTGCAGAGTCTTGTGAGTTCTGGTGGGCACCAACACTTCGAGTAGGGAGATGCTTTGTGTTGTGGGACATGTTGTTCAATCATCTTTTGAATGGCTGAGGTGAGAAGAAGCATGTAGGTGTCTAGTGCCGCTGGGGCTCCTGGGATGGCCATTGTGTGTGGTAGCACTTTGTCTAGTCTGCCAGTGAGGGATTGCTCAAATTTGGCCCAGTTGGTGTTTCAGAAGTTCTTTCCTGTTGGTCGGTCAACTTTTTGAATGGTGATGTCAAAGGAGGAGTGAATCGGTAGGTGGTCAGTGTGGGGGATGGGATCTTTGCCATAAGTGTCACAGGTGAGAAGGCAATCTGTGTGAGGTGTTAAGCAAAAGACGAGATCTAGGGTTGACCAGGTATCTTCATGTTGTTCAGATTCGTAAGTGAAGGTACCAGCTGGCAGTGTGAGCACCATATGGTGGTCTGATATTAGTGCCATCATTAGATCCGTGTTGCTTTGGTGACAGTGATGATTGTGCTCTGGTCCGGTCCATAGTGGGTTGTGTTTGTTGAAGTCCCTGGCCCATATCATTGAGGTGGTGTCTGTTGGCTGCTGTGCAGCAGTTCAGTCCCAGAGTGCAGATATAGCTGTATCAGTATTTGGAGGATTGTAGATGTTGTTTATGTCAATGGGGCCAGCATCTGGAAGACGAAGGGTGACCGCTGTGAGGCATTCTGAGTGGATCTGTAGTTGTGTGAAGGAATTGGATGAGATGTTGGCAGAGATTAATATGATAGAGCGAGGCTTTTCATTTATGTGTGATGGGGTATAGAGGGAACCACTTAGTGGAGGCGACTGTGAGGTATGAGTTAGGGTATATATATGATTCTTGAATAAGGATGATATCCCATTATTCAGGGTTTGTGTCTGAAATGAGGGTGTCATTTACAATCTTGGAGTGTTTGCAATTTTGCTGCTTGGTTTTTAGATGTTGGTGTCTTTCACTCATTGGAGTTGGGGATCAAAGGAGAAGTAGGTGGGATGACATTAAAATCTGGGTTGACATGGGTGGGGCTGAACCCAAGAGATGGTTTTGATCTCCTAAGTATTTTTGTTTTGGGGTTCTTGGCCTTGATGTTGGCAAGGGTAAAGGGAGTGTTGGCTTCATAGTGTCCCATCCGATATTCATCTTGTCTAGTTTGTTCTTCAAAGGCTGCTTCATATCCAGCTAGCATGTTCTCCACTGCAGTTGGTGCATTTGAGTTTTTCTATATGACATCATTGACCTTCATCGCATGGACTGTCATGTGCGCACTTGTTTTTGTTGGTTTCGTGGTTCCCGGTGCAGACGCCGCAGCATGCCTCCCCAGTGCACTTTGCTGCTTGGTGCCCCCAGTTCTGGCACCGAAAGCATTGTGGTGCTCTGGGTATGTAAAGACTCATGTTACATATTTCTCCATTGAAAGCCATGTTCTGATCGATGGCCACATTGGCTGTTTTCCTGTTCTTGAAGCTTATCATCATTGGTCCTCGGTTTGTTTTTTCTCTGGCCTCGCTACCATTCAGCCATTAGATTTTGGCGATGGTGAATTCAATTGCCATTGTTTCGCTGTTCTCGTACTTGATATATTTGATGGTGTCAATTTCATCCAGGTTGTCACCGTTCCAAGCCAGCAATGGCACGTTCTGGGCTACCACAGAAAAGAGTGGTTGTGGCGAGGTGGCTTTTGGATTGATTTCCTTGATCCATTCATCCACATGGATCCTCACTCTCACAGTGTTGGCAGTTGTCTTGAAGGTGAGAGTGAGATTACCTGCATTGGACCGTGATACTCTACCTAGTGGAAGTAGCATGGGTATGCCTCATTTTGGGCTATCGCGAAGTAATCGGTAAGCTCCGAAGTGATGGAGGTGACGGACTGCTTCGAAATGGAGACTTGGGCAGACAGGACTTGGCTTCAACGTGCATGGGGTGCACCTTCTTGATTATGTCATGTCCTTAATTTGGAAGAGGTTAGAACTACAAATTCGGGAGTAACGGATGGCATCGAAGGTTGTAATACAGAGTATAATACTTGGGGGCGAGTACAGAGGTTCAGCGAAGCTTTCGGAACATAGTCCTGGCTGAGGCAAAGCGGAAGAAGGTTGGTAAAGACTTCGGAGCACAGTCCTTGCTGAGGTGAGGTGAAAGGGAGTCAATGAAGGTTTGGTGGACTGACAGAGGTTCGGAGAAGGCTTGTGATCATAGTGCAAGGCTTCAGCAGAATGATGGAGGTTCAAGAAAGGCTTCAGAACATAGTCCTAAGCTTCAATGAACATGTTGGGAGAGAGAGACATCAATATGAAGAGTAATGACAAGTGGAGGGAGAGCGTCGAGCTCAAAACAGATAGAGGTAAGGCAGAATATTAATTATGACTTTAAGAGCTAGACTTAATATCAGAACTGAAGAACTACCTACAAACTACATGTCTTTTATATTAAAAAACATAGTCCGAAAGCAAAACAAATTAGTTACGAATACAGTAACTACTGGAAAATCGGAACAAAAGGTACAACAGAGTGATACATCAAAATGGTTATATGTATATTGACGAATAGCAAGGTTTTGGAACAACCATTAAACAGATAAGAAAACTATTGCTAAATGATAGAGTAAATAACAAAGGTCTTATGGAATATATGCTATCGAAAGAGGCAAATGATCGGAACCAAACAATAATTGAATGAAAAGAAGCAGATAACAAAATAGTTAAAGGCTGAACGAAAGAGGAGAGGCTTACGAACAGGCCAATGATACGACTGGAGTTACTCTGGTCTCAGCCATTGAAAATTTTGACTTCATGACTGAGTGCCTGTACCCCTTTATGGCGGGGAAGAGGTACATGCAGGTGCATATGCTGGCTATTAGCTTGTTGCTCTATCTGCACACATCCACTTCTGCTTCCTTTGACTTGGGGAATGTAAAATACTTTTAGATATGATATGAATGATTATGCTTCTATTTTTTCCCCAATTCTCTATAGTCCTCTATCATTCAGGCAATTAGCAGACACCTGAGTCCCACAAGCAAACACCTGGGTTCATTAAGTGAGCACTTGGGTCTTCAAACGAATACCTGACAGTTATTTCCAATTCATAATAATCTTGCAGGCCATTATAAAGTTCCTTAATACTTCTTGCATATTATCTATAAACCCTTCAAGTTTCCTTCTCACCTACATTAGGTCAGTACTTGGCAACAAGGCAACATGTTGACAACAATGAAATAAATGAATATTTCTGAGCTTCACTGTTTATTTCCAACGAGATTAGGCCTTTATGTTAGTTAAAAATGTCTGACTTATATGCCATGATTTTACTTTCATGCATGTACAAATATCACTGTCTGACTAACTGCATGTACCCCTTCACTGTGGTGATGAGTTACATGCAGGTGCCTATATTGGCACCTAGCTTGTCCCATTATTTGTATTACCTCCAGAACTGCTTCTGGTAATGCAGCCTGAATATCTACTGTCAAGCAAGGCTAGATGGGCTAGATTGTCAGAGGAACTGTGAGGCAGCAGTCTCCAATTCTTCTTAGTCATCATGGTATTCATTTTTGTTTCATCTGTGAATATTTAAAGGCTCTCCTATCCCAAAACAGAGATAATATTGAATAGTATATCCAGGGTTCCAGACCTAAGATATGGTATACCATCAGGAAAACAGCTTTGGCACTTGTAGTAGTGCATCCATTACAGGCTACTACAGGGACTACAGGTAGGTCCTGTATTCCCACATAGTAAATTTCAACTCTGTAGTGGACTGTAGTGGTCCATACAACTATGTTCACTATGTAGCCTTACATATGCTTGACATTTCATATATATTTATTGTTCTTTCTAAATTACTTGTAGACTCAAAATATGCAGTATTGTTCTTTCACAAGCTGCCATCCTAGGCAAATTAACATATGCACAGTGAACTGCAGCTCATTCCAATCTAAAAGAGTCCAGACAAGAATTTAGTTAAGTTTGAAGTGCTTATCGGAATCATTGGTTCGGGTGATGACCATGTCATGTGCTATGGCAAGTGTGTTGAAACTTGAACATCTTTGACTTCCTCCTCCTCAGCAACACCCTCCTCTCCTTTCCATGTTGGCTTATCTATAATAATGCAATGGATTAATGTGCAGCTTAGATACATGCTTAATTAATAATTGGATGGTTCACTTTTTCAGTTCAAAACTGTAGCAGAACCCACAGCACAGGTTGTCATTGTCAATGCAGGCAGGATGGATTTGCAAATGATGGACTGATTGAGTGATTGGACTTCTACATCGAACAGCAGAGGTTAATAGTACATTCTTATACTATAATATTGCTCTGAATAACATAACATGACATGGTTCAGCATTCTATAAGTCTTGTGCTATATGCAAACACCTCCTGGAATGCAGTGATAGCCAAGCTTGCCACGGTATCTTTCTCCTAAACGAAGCCAACTGTTTACTGATGTTGGTTACAGATTCTACTTGCTCTTATAGGCAAATGATACATCAACCCCTACAGCAAACATCACATCATCACAATGGCATTCAGTAGTGAGATAGATGTTCAGATGGCTAGTGTAAGGGCAACCCTCGGACTCCAACAGATGTCACACCAGAGCTAGCAGAGGGGAGATCCAAAGTATGTAAATAAAGGAAATAATACACGCAAAGGGAATCTCACCTAGTAAAGGGGAAATCCAAAGAGAAAGTCTTGGATTGCCTCTGCCAGCATGAGCCCAATAAATACCACAAGGAATCAGGAACCATCGATGCCAAGAAATACACAATAACAAGACCACATCCATGTCAGGAACGAGGAACGAGAATAAGACCAGAAGGACCACCCTGACTACACCCTAACCCGCGCCCCTGCATCCAGACTCCGAAACTGCCACTCCATCCACCCTAGCTTCCCACTCACCAGCCACAACAAAGGCCTACGATCGGACTCCGAAAACATGGAATGAACTTGGTGAGTTGAGCTTTGGGGGCTGACTGTATCTACATTCTTGTACCACGGAAGGTGAGTGCTGGACTTACGACTATAGGGGTCTCGGACTCTGGAAGTTGGACAAATTGTATTGAAGCGAAGTTCGGATGACTGTAAAAATGGAATTTTAGAGTCGTCCCCTGACAGCTAGGCACCACTGGCAGAGCACTCAGCACTATCTTATCAACCATGGTAGGTGGAGTAGATTCACCTCATTGACTGCAAATTATTTGCTCATGAGTACATTACATAGTCAGAAGGCCTGATTAGGAGCTAAGAATAGGAGACAGATGGGGCAAACTTTTGGTGATGATCACCTAGTTGCTTGAGCCTCAGGGACTTTTGAGGGCAATACAACAAGTATTGTATCACCATGTATCTATTTAATGAGTACAAGTTGGGTCCTTCGCTTCACTATGGCAACCTTAAAAATCGAACAGGATCGAAGCTGGAGAGCAGATCAGATTGAGGATGTATGCGCTTAGGATGAGAGTCCTGTGTTTCGAAATTAGTCTAAGCTGCCACTTCTCTTAATGTCTAGATTGTACACTCAAGAGGCTCGGACTACTTACTGTAGATGTGTCCCATCCTTGTCCCACTTTTATATACTTATGCCGCAAGTATTTTTATGTTAAGAGTATCTTCCGGTGGAGCATAATTGCACAGATTCTTAAAGAATGCTTCAGAAATATGTCATTCAAATATGATTAAGTGAACGCAGTCTGTATGGTGTTCTCAATGAGTCGAAATGACTCTATTTTTTTTGGCATGCTCAACTTCTTATTCAAGCATTCTCCTTTGGCTGCGTTTACTGCGGATAATACAGTCACATATAAGTAACAAACATCGTGTGGAGTACTTTCGCTGACTTCAAGTTTGGTCTGTTTCTTTAGTGCAAAGATTCAATTTTTGCTGTTATTGTCAACTTCAAAGCTCCCTTTTATAGTATTCTAGCAGTCATTGATTTATTATCCTTCTCAATGGTATGACTCAGAACGGTGACTCTTAAATGTGTCGTGGCTCCGGAAGAAGGTTATTGAGTCATCAGGTAACTAACTCATCAATGAATGAATGAACTGCGGAATGTGCTACCGAAAGAGACATAGTAACA
>KN837237.1:198452-219072 GCA_000827215.1 Sphaerobolus stellatus SS14 | reverse complement strand
ATGGATGCACTACTACAAGCGCTGTCAGCAGCATTGTTGGTCCTTGCAGGGACCTTATCTGTGGTTCTCCTTTTTGGGGCCAATGGAACAAGGTGTGTGTTCAGGATGTTCAGTAGTGAATATCTTTGACTAGATAGTCAAAAAAGTTTAAAGACTTAAGTCTTTACAGTGTTGTTGTTGTTGCAATTCATGCTTGCACAGTAGTAGACTATTCACGTATAGTGATATTTGACTACTCAAAGTACAAGGTAAAAAGCAACTGGTCAGTGCTAGTTGCTGACCCAGAACTATATACTAATTAGTTTATGTAATGTATGTTCCCAATATATACCAATAAGGATATATGACAAGGTGGACGTATATATGTGTTCACATAAGTCCATAAGGATTTATAGAAATGGATCGACATGAAGTTGATCCCTTACACTCAACTGTGAGCTTTTCAGCTTAATAGGATGGGTGATTGTGCAGTTAATTGGACTCTGGAATCACTATTGCTTTGTGGACCACTTTATTGGGTGGCAAGTAAATGGTTAAGTTAGCAGTACAAGGCTGCTCCTCAATCTGGCCATCCACTATCCACCACCTTCCCATTGTGTATATGATTACATGCTAATGAGAATAAAATTAACCAAATATTTATCGATTGAAAATTACTTCTCTTATGGCTTATTTTTTGTTGCAGACCAGTGCTGCAAGGAACTGAGTGACAGCAATATTCCGAGAAGAGCTTCTACGTCGACTTCCCTTCTCCTTTATATGCCTCTCCGATGTCCCTCTTTTCATTCCTTTATGTTCGTTTTCCATCTTTTTCAATGGATTCTCATGAAACTTACAAATCCTCAACAAATATCTGACCAATTCGTATGTTCTTTACTTCTTATTTCGTTATCTTTGACTCCTTTGTAGGCTTTATGCGCCGTATTCTCCGATTACTCTCTATTTTCAGTCGTTACAAAATCTATAAAACCCACGTATGTTCGTTTCAAATATTATCGACTTGTTTTCCTCTTTTATTTCAGTGCGATTCCGAGTCTTTCGACCACCTCTGTCTATCATCTCGCTTTAAATACTTTAAAAGCCTTTCTTTATTCTACTCAAATACCTGTGTGATCGCAGTCTCGTGCTCTGTGCAGAGACGGTCGACACTTACAGGAACCGTTGCACCTTGACATTTAACCCGGTTGCGGCCACGATTGCGCGACTAAACGGAGGCCGCTAGATGAACTGGCAGGGCGTGAATATGGATAGGACAAGAGATGCAGTCCCGCGGAATGGACGCGCTGAGGCAGTGAGGACAGCAGTAGAAGATGATGGAGCACCGCTGTGATGACGTCACTAGCACAGCCATGCCCCGCCACTCGTCTTGCCCCGGGTGCCCTTAACTGCGCAACGGACGTGATTCCATTCATCCGAGACTTGCTCCACCATTCTCTAACCCTATTATTATGTGAGGCGGGTACCCGCCTCGCGCCTAAGTAATCGCCCGGCGCAAAGTGAGTTAGGCGCCCGTTTTCCCGCAAAATGTAGGGGGGCGCCGGGCGCCTAATCGGCGATGCGCGCTTACTCGGCGCAAAAAAAAAATTGGTGGAAAAATATTACACTGCGCCGGGCGTCTAATGGGCGATGCACGCCTACTCGGCACAAAGAAAAGAATGGGGGTCGGCAACCCCTATGTAGGTTATGTGACGGGCGCCTAGTCAACTTAGCTATTCGCGCGCTGAAAATGATGAGATATTCTCTGCAGCGGGAACAGTAGCTCCAAATATTACTATTAACATTCTAAAAATGAGTTACCGTATGTCGTAAGTACGGCATGTAATTATTATACAAAATATAGTATCTACAGAAACGTTCTATTGTGTTCTATCTTCCCTTCTTTCCATATGCGATTAATTTACCATTAATCTGAATTCTTCAGGCAGTACTCCGCAACTATACTATCTCTATTTTCTCTAGCATTAAGGCTTTCGATTGCACGTTTTAATTCTTCTTCTTTGAGGAGTTTATTGCGAAGGATGGTTTTTTTTGCAAGAGTAGAGTTAAATTGGCGATGCAAGTCCAGCTCCGTATTCTTCATTTTTAAAGCGATACTTTGGAAGCCTGATAGATCAAGGATTGGCTGAACTTGGGAGAGAATTTCTTCAGCCTTCCGTTTTTTCTCCAGCTTAATTGCATCCTGTGCCCATTTATGCTTAACCAATGCATCGTCATACTCTGCCTTGGCAATATTAAGCTTCTTTTGGAGCTTCAATGACTGCAAGTGGCATGCTCGCTTGCATATAAACTGAAGCTTTGCGTGAGTCAAAGTTCGAATAAATCTCCCTGTCTTGTTCCATTGGTAACGCTGCTGGGCATTGAGTGTTAGCTCAGTGGCCTTTGGAATACTTCGTTTTATGACTCTTCGTGATCCAAGGGCTCCCTCGTTGACATCATTCGTGGTAGGCATCCAAGCTAAGGCTCGGAGGTCAGGTGATATTTTGGATATGGGATCATCAGGGGCATATTCAGTAGTGAACCTTCGCCAGGTCACTAATGCACCTGCGAAAAATCCAATTGTGAGTTCTTCGAGGTGAGGTAAGGCTGGAGCTAATCTCCAGATTGCATACATAACCTCAGGTCTCACCCAAGGCCTTCCATTCATAGTTGCAGCTTCGAATTTTGCATCAGAAGCCAAACACAATGCTTGGGACTTCAGTTATTTTTTAAATATGAGCCTCTACCTTTTGATGAGTTGGTCCCATTTCAAGGACATTGAGCTCTTCTGAGCCTTCACCACGAATGATACGCATATACCGAAGGCTTATGCAAATAAGGAAGACGGCGAGGACACATAATTCGGAGATAGTTGGGATGTCCATAAGTGCAATTAGGAGATTGTGCTCCAAATGATTCGACATTCGGCTCTCTTTCCAATCCTTTATGAGCTCCAAATACTTCCGATAAAAATTAAGATGAACCACTAGCTCTGCAGCTGCAGCACAGTGGGACTGGTAGCAAGTATTGCTGGTGTCAGGGAAGTTCAGGGTGAATCCAAATGTAGCTTCGAATGTGTAACGAATGCTGTCTTGTTCCCCTGTCTTGTCATCTTTATGATTGAATAATGCACCAGCCAAGCTTGTTGCTTTGACAGCCCCCCCTGAACATTCTTCGCAGGGTCAACACCTCCTGCAATGACAGTGGCTGCATCTTTATTAGGAAGGATGACTGGGCTTGTAATTCTGTTTGATTCCCAATATTTATCCATTTCAGAACAACCCCCCTTGACTGTGTTGAGCTCTTTATGCATGCAACAGCCAGCCCATACAAACAAGCCTGCAACAACCTTCTCATCAGGTGGCAATTTTTGAAATTCCACCTCACCCAATTCTCCACAGATCTCACGGTATGCTTCCTTGTGCAATTGGGCTCTTTCCGTTCCTGACAATGTTTCCCAAACTGTAGGACAACCTGCTTTGGCCACCGTTCTATTGGTTGCCTCAATGAGAATGGGCAGAAGAGCTTCAGGAGTCTTGGATAGGAGGCTTTCCTCCCCTCACAAAGACCTATCTGAGGTGACCTTCCAATCCCCCATATTTCTTGCAACTTTCTTCTGATCTGAGGCATGCTCAGTGTTAATCCCATTTAATTTCAATGGGAATATTCTCTCATCACTTGGAGACTCTCCAAACTCAAGGGAACTGTTGTAAATCTCAAACATATCGCCAACTTGCAATTGAAGCCCAGTCAGTTGAGTGTCTGCAGTATGATTGACTGCAGAGTGGACACCCAGGGAGAAACATCGGTGATTTCCCCCACTGTCTATGGTATTTATAGTTCGCGATTCATGGGTAATATTTCGAATTGTAGTCTCATCTGAACTATAAGTGATTCCTAGCATACATTGTTATAATGTCACAAGGGCAGAAAAAATACTGGAGTACCTCTAGCATTTTTAACAGCCTCTATTACCATGAGATCATCTGCTACACCACCCTCTATTGCAATACGTGTTACTGTTCGACCACTGACTGTTCCTTCCAATCTCACACCGCTTGCCCCGGTTACAAGCTGAATGACAGGGAAAACCTGTTCAGGAGTAACACCGTGTGCCATAAGATCCCGGATCAATGCCTGCACATTATCTGGTACGACCCCTTTCTCCTTCAATGAAAACCTAGGACCTATTGCATTCCCATCCTTGCAAATCAAGTTGCTTTGACTCGAAAATCTTGCAATACGCAGCTTGAGCGCATGGTTTTCCTTCTGCAGCTTTGTTACTCTTTCCAAGCACTGTTTCATTGCAATCTCTGATTCCTGCAGCCTTGCGGAAAGTTCCACGTTGGATGAAACCTCCTGTTCATGTAATAAATTCGACTGGCAAGCTATGGCCGCCTGTTCTGTGTGCTGATATGTCACGCTCTCCAGCTGTGTTTGGATGCGCTTTTCGCGTTGAGACACATTTTTCAGCTCTTTCTTCAGCTCTTTAGATTGTGCCTGGGATACTCTTGTGAACTTTTTGACCTTGTTTCGCAGAGTAGTCAACCGTGGTGGTTCAACATTTTCTTTATTTGAACTCTGCAAGTTGGAATGAGGGTCCAGAGAGGTGGTATGAGCCTTCTGAGCAACGGATCACAACCTCTTTCGTGGTTTAAATGTATTGGTAGTAGTGTAGCCCATAAAACGGGTAATTTGGTGCCTGCAGGGCCAACGAGGATGCCCGCAATGAAGAGAATGCACGCGAGGAGACGCGAACACGGAACCAAACTGACAGGCACCCGAGCTGTTCCACAACATCTTCGCCTCAGTCGAGTCCTGCTGCTGCAGCATCAATATGACTGAACTACCACTTGCATAGTGTTTTAATAATTAATTTATGGGTATTGTTGGAAAGGTATGGTTTTCCATCTCACCATTATCATGGCATAACATGTATCTATGTGGCTGATCTTCAAACTAGTGTAATCATTTCCAAGGACATAATCTTGGTTCCTCCTATCTTAAGCTTTCTACAGGATTTGATAAGGTCATGTTAAGTGCCATTTAAGGCAATGTGCTTTCTGAGGAAAGCTTGAATTTTTCCTTTTTTGGTATTGTTCTAATGGAACATAATATAAATATTTATCCAGTATTTTTCAAAATAGAGTTCTAACGGAACTGAATTTTATCTTCTCTTGAACAGAGAATTTTGTGTGATAGACATGATTGCCTTTTATGGCGGTTTGCTCTTAATCGAGAGCTTTTCTTATTGTTGCCTTTTTTTGGCAGTTTGGTCACGATGGAGTATATTATATGGATAATCCAATTATTTAATTTTGCTCTTAATGGGAGCTGATTTTTTTCTAGGAGTTGCTTTCTCTGGCAGTCTATATCGATGGAGATATATCCTGCTCTTCCCTTTTTTGGGAAGAGGCAAAGAGGTGTATTTTCTTCGATAATTTATTTTGAGCAAAGAATTAAAGCATAAATATTGAAGAATTATCTCCATTTTTAGGGGATCCAATTTACTCTTTGGGTGATTTTTGCATGTCGAGGGAGTACGGTGATGTGAGACAATATATATTTTTATTTTATCTATTAGAAAAATTTCTGGATTTCTTTTTGTTAATTGAGAGTATATATATATATAGTCTTCCTGTTGTTTATGTACGAATCGGATTCATGAAACTGAAACCCGAAAAAGCCTGTAGGATGGATCCCTTTTATACCAGTTCCCCTTTTTGAAGCTGACATGGCAGTCTCACTCTACATACTGCCACGTTACAGCAACTAGAGACTCGACCTGTAGGCTGACATGTCATTTTGGTGCAACGTGGAAGGTCAGCTTGCTCACAGCTATAAAATCCACATCGTCTCCCTTGCAGTCGTCCTTCATGAGGAGTTCCTGAGTGTGCCTAGACATGCTGCATAAAATTACATTCTTTAACAGTTCATTACTAACACCAATCACTTACATTGAGGTCAGAAGAGTTGATTACTGAAGAGACAAGACCTTGGTGTACTCGCCGAATATACAAAGTCAATCTCAGTTGGTCAAGAACATGCCAATTTTGCCATGTGCAACTTCTAACGGGCGAAAGATACGGGGGATCTTGTTGTGGACAGAATGGTAAATACGCCAATGTAGTGCGCCCCCTCCCGTCTCTTCCTCTTGAAATTGAATGGTTGGCCCTCCAGCGCAATATATCTTTTTTTTTCACGCAAGTTGAACCTCATATTTTCTTTTGCTGCCATGGAGACAACAGAAAGATTTCCTACACAGTCCGGACCTCAAGGGTTTCTTGCAATACAAGGCCGTGTTTATCATCGATTGAGACCAAAACATCCCAATTCTGGCTTACGTTGGTTGCTTTATGATGGATTCATGAGGTCTGAGATGCCATATCAGCCTTGGGCTAGAGAAATTCCTTCTAACTGGACAGATACTCTGGCCGCAGTGCTTTTCAGAGTTAACCCTTTTGTCCGGCAGATATCTGCAATGTCGAACTTGCCAATGGAGGAGTGTCCCGATACACATATCACGTTGCAAGATAGAGGCGTTGATGAGATAGCAGCAATATTGCGATTGGATAATACTGCCGCTGGCAATTACACAGCACGTACCATGATGATTAGGCGTGTGGAGGGAACAGCGGTACAAATTCCATCTACCAGCCGACTCTGGGAACCACTAGCATATCCTCTATTTTTTCCTTATGGAAGTCCTGAATGGGGTGTTAGTGATGATGGAAATGGGATTAGTGAAAGACGAAGAAGAGCCTCCAGCCACTTTGACGACTCTGAGGGAATTCTGCCAACGCAGATATGGCATTATCGAGCACGATTGCTACGAGAACCCCGTTTTCAAATGTTCGGTCGATTAACCAACGAATACTTGGTCGATATGTGGACTCGAGAAATTGACTGTCAGTTAGCTTATATCCGCTCAAATCAGTTGAGGATCAGGCAAGAAGATGCGGAGCTCATGGGGGTCGAAGAATTAAGTCCTGAAGCGAATATATTCTTGCCTTCTTCTTTTCTTGGAAGTCAGAGATGGTGTTCTGAACAGGTTGCAGATGCGCTAGCAATCGCGTCATCTCTTGGAAATCCTAGGTTCTTCATTACTATGACAGTCAATCCCCATTGGCCCGAAGTAACTCATTGTCTTCGGCCTGATCAAAAATATTCTGATATACCGATGGTTGTTGTAAGAGCATTTCATGAAAGAATGTCAAACCTACTACGGACCTTAAATACTCCTTTCCCTAACGCTGGAGCTCCACTTTACAAAATTTATGTTGTCGAGTTTCAAAAACGGGGATTGCCACATTGTCATATTCTGTTGAAATGCAAAGATGATTGTGTTACACCGCAAGATATTGGTCAAGTTGTTTCGGCAGAGATACCTGAAGTAGCTGAGGATGCTATGTTAGTTTAGAGGTTTATGATGCATTCACATAGTAACCAGACTGCAACAGATGAAGAGCTCAGGTACTGCCAGCGTCGTTTGCCAACAGGTCATGTTGCATGCTGCTTCAGATATCCACATTCTCTGCAGGAGTGTACAAGCTTGGATCATATTGGAAGACCTCAGTATCGATGTCGCAAAGGTGATCAAATGATTGTACCTCATTGCTTAGCTCTAATTCGTGCTTTCGACTGCCATATTAATTTTGAAGTCGCAAATACAGCACATCTTTTTCAGTATCTTTTCAAATACATCCACAAAGGTCCTGATAGAGCACGCTATGTTATTTCAGAGGATATGCCTGTAGATGAAATTTGTTACGTCCCGATACGGAATACACCTGGTAAGCCGCGTGGAAGTAAGTCAATGTTTCCGGCCGGAAACACCAACGACTTGTACGGAAGGGACTTGGCTTCAACTTATGTGTTGCACCCTGCACGGTCATAGGTTGTCCCTACTTCAGAGTTCAAGAATAGAGTTAAGATTCAAGCCGAGTGGGAGTGAAACCTGAGTGGAAGGCGGTTGGAGGCTCCTGTTCCGAACCACCATGTCCGAGCTCTACTGAGCCGCGCATGGTTGAACAGAGGTGGTCCAGCCCTCTAGCGACCGACAGCCTAGTGCTGAAGGCGCAGACGGTTGACCATTGACAATGTCACCCCCCTATACTCGAAATAAAAGATACCTCCCAGCTCCAACGACCTCACAAAGCTCCTACACTGAACCCCCCCGTAACTGTGAGCCTCGTCAGCACCTCACGGTTGCACATGCTCCCCCCCTGACCCTTCACACCCTCGGAACTCGGGTCCCTCCTCTACTGCGATAGGCTCACAAACAAAAACCTTACGACTACGACCCATAATATCACCAGTTTGCCCCAGCGCAAACGCAAACAAAAGCTCACAACCCACGTCCAACCCTCATGACTGACAACACAGACGCAAACAAACCCGAGTCCTTCTCCCTCGAAGACCCTCCCAAAGATACCCGACTTTCTACTGCGAAAGCCGGCACAGTTCGCTCTGCAAGCGACCGCACACCTTTCGAACACAAAGATCCCGGGAAGAAGCTCAAGGCCCTAGACCTCTCCGACTACCTAGACGAGGACATCGACCTCCCACCCTCCCCTACACGCTCCACGACGAAAGGCCCCATACTCCTTGGTGCAAATATCCTGTCAAACCTGCCCAAGAAGCCCAAGCTCAGATTTCCCCCTGAAGCCGTCACCTCAATATTCTTCCCCAACACCACCATGCCGCAAGGAAACTTGTCCCAAGCTGCCTCCACATCAGACAACGGGATAACACCCCCACCACCTGGTATCGATGGAGAGGCCAGCGGACAAACCCCCAAGGACCCGGCTAACTCCCCGCACCCTCCTCCACTTGACCGACTACCGACCAACGTCAGGTCCCGCTTCATCACACCTGTCGGCGCCGGCTGGTCGACCATATACGGCCAAACCCTCGAGCGCATCATGCACCCAATCACACCAGCCCATCAACGCGATTGGAAGACTCTTGACGGCAACAAGATCCTCGCTGTCATTAGCCGCCTCAAGGTCACTCGAAACGCGGCCGACCGAGTTGCTGCCATGACGGCTCTTGAGCGGCTCCTGAAAGCCGCCCTTCCAGCAAACGTCGATATAGATATCATTCTTGGCGACACGATCCAAGAGCACGTCCACCCAAACAGCGCCTATCCCTTTCTCGTCCAGGGCCTGACTGATGAAGAAACCAGGATCCTCCAGAACGAATTTGTCCTTGCTACTGAGGACATAGCAGTTTTTTTCTACCCCTACGACACAGCCCTTCCTACCACAGACTACGCAATCTCCCTGGAGGGCTTGGTCCTCACCCCCAGCGTACAGAACGACGCCCGTGCCGCCTCAGAACTAGTTCGGTTCCTCTCCGGAGTTTCCGAAGTTACTCACTTCATCGCCCAATACAACGACAACATCCCCTTCAATGAGGTTCCAAACCCACATAACTTTGTACGCTGGACTTTGAACACCCTCCGCGTCACCAGCTCCATGGTCAAGCGCCGCAACACGGGTCCCACCCCAGTCCACAACATCTTCATACACCCCCCAACAACTGAACCTGCCGCCTACAAGAAATGGATCACCCTCCTTCATAGTCTCCATTTCGATACCAGGAAAGGAACCGGGAAACCATCCGCCGCTGAACTTTGCAACGTCTGCAAGTCGGTCGCCCACAGTGAGGATACCTGTTCATACGCCGCCATTCCTGGTTGGCCTACAACCCCTCCCTCCGGCAAACCCATCCCCACTATACCACGTGGCGAGGCTCCCCTACGTGGCAGGGGACGCGGCGGGAATCTTGGACGCGGACGAGGAATCCGTGTCAACTCAGGCTGGGCCTAACGGCCCCCACTCCCCTCAGCATCTAATCACCTAACAACCCATTATTTATTGCTACTTGTGTACGCTCACCGCTCCCCTACCTGTAACCCCCACTCCTCCCATTCTATATTATATATTTATAAATGTCCCACCTTGGCCGATGGAGTAAATTCCCTAAGATACAGTCTATTCCGGGCCCTTCTAATCTAAGAACTGTATGCACCTAGACTACACGAGTGAGGACGCCCCTCCGGCATTATCAACAATGCCTACTCTTGACTTACCCTTAGTCACCTACGGCTCTAGCTGACCGTAATCTAAGGGAAACTGTAGTCTCCCGCAGCTAACCTGGCAGTCCGCTGCTGAACGAGTATGGGGGCCGGTAACCCCTGTACTCCAAGTTCGCCCTACCACGAAACATCATTCAACAATCCACAGGCTCTCTAATAGTCCACCTCGCGGTTCCACTGTCTCGGCTCACGGTTTCCCTGTCGATCGAGGAAATGCAGATTTAACTGCTGTCGGTATCTCCGACGACATCGACAGGGCTACGGCAAGCGGTTCGATGTTTGCCTCCCTGACACGCGGAGACGCCTCCAGGTCTCAACCTGCGCGAGTCGCAGGGCGGTCCGGAGAGGATCATCAAGGTAGCATTTCTACCCGGCACACCGTGCCGTCTCACAATAGGCAAGCCCTTCACCCCACAGGGAACGGACCCTCCTTAGAACCCTTAATAGACGGTTCTCAGACCCAAAACGAAAGAAACCCACCCCATACCGAGAGCGAAGACAGCTCCGAATCAGGCTCCTATGAAATATCCACCACTGACTCCGCTACGGATATTGATCAACATTCAGAAACATTCTCGGACTATGACCACTATTTGCCCGACGCCCCAGACCCTCAACCTCGGGGATACCACCTTAAAAATTCTAGAAAAAAACACCAAGGTGGGCTACGGATCGCTTCCCAAAATATGCGAGGGGGAAGATCGGCCGCATCAAGGGACAAGTGGGCCCAAATTAATCAACTTATGCGGGACAGGAAGATAGGAATCCTAGCGCTTCAGGAGACGCATATCGACGATAGTCACATTGAAAGCATATCACGTCTTTTCGATAACCAACTAGTCATTGTCAACTCAAGTGATAGACCTAACTCATCGGTTGGCGGCACGGCTTTTGTATTGAACAAGAGACTAGTCCAATGGCAAAACATAAACACTCAGGAAATAATCCCGGGAAGAGCCCTACTACTCTCAATCCCCTGTAACGACTCTGATGGAAACGACACCTTAAACATATTAAATATTTATGCACCAAACAAACCACAGGAGAACGCGCAATTCTGGAATAATATACAAGACACCTGGCGCAGGAAACGACTAAAGAAACCAGGCATTATGCTCGGAGACTTCAACCTTGTAGAAGATTCTGCTGACAGGAACCCACCTCACCATGACAATCATTCCGCCACTACGAACCTCCAGAAGCTAAAAAACTTCTTTAACCTCCAGGATGGTTGGCGTCGCACCTACCCACATACTATTGCGTACTCATATCTGCAAGGTACGTCGCACTCGCGCATCGATCGTATATACACTTCTAGTCCAATATACAAGTTTACGTATAACTGGGACATTGACCCTACCCCAATACGTAATGCAGACCACGACATTGTGGCTGTGACCCTAATGAACCCTACAACTCCGTACCAGGGGAGAGGACGTTGGGCTATCCCTCCTTTCATTTCAGACAACCCGCACTTTATAAACACAGCAGTTGAGCTCGGAATAAAGCTACAGAACGACCTTCAAAATATCCCGTCCCCTGATATCCAACAAACCTACAAATCCTTTAAAGACAGCATAATTACGAATGCCCGCAGCCAAGCCACCAAAAAAGCCTGTGCGATAGGGACCATTATCCAACAAAAATTGAAGAAACTGGAAACCATCTCGACTGACCCACGAACAACGGACAATGAGAAGGGCCTCCTTATGGCCATCCTCAGGGAAGACCTGCGCAACCTAGAGCATAAACTACATGAATCGCGCAGATCGAATGTTAGGACTCGTAATATACTTGAAGGGGAGACGATCAGTAAATACTGGTTCGAGCTCAATAAAGAAAAAGCACCTCGAGAGCCAATAATGGCCCTAAAAGACCCTTCCTTACCTGCGAACAGCCCGCTAATCAGGAAATCGAAAGATATGGCCGAAATAGCCAGAAACTATCACGACTCCCTACAGAACAAAGGGATCAACATTAATGAGTCCAACATAGAGAGATTAAGAAGTATAACAAACATAACAGACTTACTCACGAGGGTGGCCCCTATACAAACTCACCCGGAGTCCAGCCTCCCCGTCACCCAAGATGAGGTCCGGGAATCAATAACAACCCTTCCTAATGGTACGGCGGCTGGACTGGATGGAATTCCTTACGAGTTCTGGAAAGCCCTTGTTAAGAGACATAAAAGTGATACCCAGAAAGAACGCCCAGCCTTCGACATCATAGGCTTACTTACCAAGGTCTTCAACGATATCGAGCTACGAGGAGTTAAACCAGGAACCGCTTTCAATATTGGCTGGATGTGTCCTCTCTATAAGAAAGGCGACCGCGCTGATATTAGCAACTATAGACCGATAACTGTCCTCAACAGCGACTACCGTATCCTATCTAGGATCCTGGCCCAACGCTTAGCAGTCCTTGCACCGTCAATAATTCATAGAGACCAAGCTGGTTTCATGTCCAACAGACACATAACCGACCAAACTGAACTCGTCCACATGGTCATAAACCACGCAGAGGTGACCGAATCAAATGGTGCTATCGTTTGCCTTGATCAAGAAAAGGCATACGATAAAATACGCCATGATTTCCTTTGGCATTCTTTAACAAGAATCGGCCTTCCAGACCACTTCATCAACACCGCAAAACACCTATACCACAAGGGAGAAACTGTCATCATCCTGAACGGTGAGCTGAGCCTTCCATACCTAGTTCACAGGGGCGTCCGCCAAGACGACCCACTCTCCTGCCTTCTATTCAACGTTGCTATCGAGTCGCTGGCCGAAGCCCTACGCCAATCGACCCTTCAGGGCTATAACATCCCAGGGGATCATGAAAGACTGATAGCCACGCTCTTTGCCGATGATACTACGGTCTACCTATCACATAGCGATAACTGGGTTAACTTACAGAATATCCTTGATAACTGGTGTTCAGCGTCTGGAGCAGCTTTTAACATTAACAAGACAGCCGTCATACCTATAGGAACTCTAGCGTACCGACAGTCTTTACAGATAACCAGAGCACTCGCCAATGATCAAGGCCCCATCCCAGCAAGCATTCTCATAGCGAGCGACACAACCCCTGTCCGGGTACTAGGAACATGGGTAGGTAATAGGATTGACCAAGCGAGTATCTGGGTACCCACCCTAGAAAAAATCGAACTCAATCTAAAGCGCTGGAACAGAGGACACCCTACCCTAGAAGGACGCAGACATATTATAAATGTGGAAATAGGTGCGCGAACCCAATACCTCACCAGAGTTCAAGGAATGCCGCGACAGGTTGAGAAATCGCTCACAAGAAGCATAAGACACTTCATATGGGATAACACCTCAGCTGCTCCGGTAGCGTCCTCCTACCTAAGTGGTCCGTTTAAAGAAGGCGGAAGGAAACTACTAAATATTGAGACCCGCAACGCGGCCATAGACCTTATGAAACTCAAAGAGTATCTTAACTTCGGTGACTCCCGAGCTAGATGGTGCCTAATAGCGGACGCCCTGTTCAGATTAAATGCCAATGACTCACCCCATGTAATCCAAAAAGAGATGATCGCCAACCCATTCACACAAAGCTGGCCGATTATAACAGGGAAATCCTCCACTCTCCCCTAAAGCCTCAAGCGCATCCACAAAGTTGCCCTGGATGTTGGAACTGTCCTCGACTCCACAGAAGTCCACTTAGAGCTTAAACTCTCCATGTCCATATGGTACCACCCGGCCGTCACCACCAAACATCTTTGGAACTCGCGTTGGATGAATTGTCTAAAGAACAAACATAAGGTACATACAGTTAAGGAACTCCTCCACCACACTCAACGGCACTATCCTAACAGCCATACAGGCCGTATACGCTGTAAATGCGCAGTCTGTAAATCATTTAAGACAAGAGGATGCAGTCGACCAATGGACTGCATTAGATCTGCCACTGCTCTCCTAAACCTCCTGCCTCCCAAATGGGACCCACGTATACACAACAACCCCACAAGCCTAAAAGAATGGGCGGTCAATCTGAACGGAAAGACGGACACTGCCATCCGAGCATTTGACCCTGACGCCTCACTTAGCCACCTGAAAGACGGCTTCCGAGTCCTAACGCAGCACTTCTCCCCATCCCCCCACCCCACACCGTGCAATAGAACCACCCAACCCTGCAGTCATCGAAGTTTATACAGATGGTTCTTGCCTTAACAACGGAATGGCAGACGCAGTCGCAGGTAGTGGGGTCTGGTATGGTGAAGGTGATGTGAGGAACATGGCCTACCGCCTATCATCCAAACACAACACAAACAATGCCGGCGAAATTGTCGCTATCCTCCTAGTTGCTCAGAAAACTCCCCCTGATACCGAACTAGTTATTTACTCAGATTCCCAATATGCAATTGATGCACTCACTGTGAACCTCCCGAAGTTTGAGATGAATGGCTGGGTCGGGGTATCAAACAAGAATCTCCTACGAACCACGGCTGCATGGCTACGTCAACGCTCAGCAAAAACAACCTTCAAGAAAGTAAAGGGACACTCCGGAATAATTGGAAATGAAGGAGCGGACAGGGAGGCCAACCGTGGCGCCCGCAGAGAATTTGTCAGTTTACTAAACCTCACAATACCCCCTCACTTGCATACCGACGGCATTCAGCTCTCCAATGCCACTCAATCTCTCCTATATAGAGCTCTACTTGAAAACAAGAAGATAAAGAAAAGGCGCACCACTGAACTACTAGTTGAACGAGTGAAACTCCTCATCAAAGACTGGTCTGAGTCATGCCCCACTGACTCTGCATTATGGACCTCAATAAGACATAAAGACATAAGCCGAAATGCTCGAAATTTCCTCTGGAAATGCCTTCACGATGCTTTGAGAGTCGGCAACTGGTGGCTCAAAATTCCAAACTATGAACGACGAGCATAATGCCCGGAATGTGACAGTATAGAATCAATAGAGCA
The DNA here is from genome assembly GCA_000827215.1 of Sphaerobolus stellatus SS14. Taxonomy (NCBI): domain Eukaryota; kingdom Fungi; phylum Basidiomycota; class Agaricomycetes; order Geastrales; family Sphaerobolaceae; genus Sphaerobolus; species Sphaerobolus stellatus. The sequence continues at coordinate 204,045 of KN837237.1, read as the reverse complement.
CATCCTCCTTGAATGTAATTCATCCGGACAAAAAATAATCTGGGACTTAGCCAAAAACTTATGGACCAAAACTGGCCTACCATGGCCGGAACTAAACATAGGAATTATCTTGGGCAGTGGTCTGGCTCAATACAAAGACAAGGACGGAAAGCCGGACTCTGCCAGGAGACGGCTCTTTAAAATCCTTGTTACTGAATCTGCTTTTCAAATCTGGAAGATTCGCTGTGAGTGGAAAATCCAACGTGAAGGGAACCCCGACCTTAGAATTACAGACCACGAAATAAGGAATCGTTGGTTTCAAACACTGAGCCAACGCATACACACCGACATCCTCAGCACGAACCGAAATAAATACAGGAAGAAAGCCCTGTCATACTCCTCCGTGCAACAAACATGGTTCCACATCCTCCGGACAGAAAGCATTCGTGGTCTTAGTCCAATGGACATCACCGGGTTTTTAGTGGGTATGAAGGTTTGGCAGCCACCCTAGGCAATTGCCAACCTTGAGTCCCACACAACGGCCGAATATATTGGCCTAGTGCGTAACTAGCATTTTCCCGGTTTGGAGAATTATGCCCCCTATGCTTCCTATGTCTTCTCTTTATGCCTTTCCCTTAAAACCACTGGCGAATACCAGTCCTAAAAGCAGAATCTATAAGAGTGGCTATGCTACTTGTTACTGATTTGTTATTGCTCCATAAAAAAAAATAAAAAAAAAAAGAAACCTGAGTGGAAGAACAGACAAGAGTGGAGTTAACAGATAATATGAGATTCGATTTCTGACTGAGTAAAAGTAGATACAAATGAGCGTATTTATATATAATTAAGCGAGCGGAAAAATATTGGATAAAAAGATAATCAAAGATGAATCACAAAAACATAATTGGCGTATGATGGTGTGATGATATGCCGTGCGGAGCCGGTGAGAAAATCAAGTAAATATTGAAGGGTCAAATAATCAGCTGAATGATAGGCGAGAATGAGCACATGGTGCAAAAGATAAGACAGATAAGTAAGATAAAAGAAATCCAGTCAGAAAATAACAGGTTGAGTCAACAAGAAAATAACAAGAGTAAAAGCCGTGTGGGAAGAGTAAGCTGCACGGGGAAAGTAAGCCGCGCAGAAAAGAGTCTGAATGAATGAATACAAAGTGAACGAATCAAATGAATAGAACATGGATAGGAAATAATATTTGAATATAAGCCGGTCGGATCAATACTTGACAAAATTCAAGATTATTGGGAGGGCCGGTATGTAACAGATATAATCTGTTATATATTAATATATATATGTACATAAAGTATATAATGTATATAATGAATAACTAATATATATATTGGTTATATGCGCTACATCAAAGATGTAGTTATTATTAGTGTGGACACCATATGTGTCCACAGCGGCTTGTATTTAGCATGCCGGCGCATTAGGCGCCGGCATATATCTTTTTACCACACCCATTGTACTACCTACTCCTAATAGAAGAGTTCAGTTAGTCTCGGTGTGAACATATAAGATATACAACTGTTATATCTTTTTTAACTTTCTCCCGAAAGTTCGGTATTCAACGAACAACATAGTTGGTCGGTAGTACTTGGTATTCAACGAGCAATTTAATTGCACGGAAGTACCACGGGTTAGAACTATCAAAAAACCGACAGTTCTGGTATTAATCACACAAATTATTGTGTGAATTTTATCTGGTATTCAATGCTGACAGCAGTAGTACCATGGCTTTGAACTAAAAATGTCAAAACCACCATTTATTTGTAGTTCTAGAAATAAATACATATACTGCGATGAGTCACCAACGCAGTCACAGGAGAGGGCGTGCAGAAGAGCTACACGCCGCGGACAATGAGACCAGTGAGCCCACTACGGGGCTCACCACGGGGACTTGACGAGTTCCCTTGCTCCCTCTGTTGACCCCCAACAGAGCCCGCGGATGCTCCCTATGGAGCACCTGGAGGATCCACACGCGACCGCACATGGATCCCAGACTGCACCCAGTCGGGAGCAGTCGCCAAGCAGAGCTGGCGTGCGTCCCCACACAGCCGCTCAGGGTTTAAGCCCCAGCCAATTGGCTGGTGAGTCAGGGATTGCCCACAGGGGCAGTCATACCCCACCGAGAGTGGCTTCTTTCACAGCCACTCAGGGGTGTTATTCCCCAAGGGGAATAACTTTAAGATCAGAGTTGCCAAGCGAATCTGGCCGAGTATCTCCTACTGGAGGAGATACAGACGAGGACTTCATTGTCAAGCGCAGTGAAGTAGTAATACTCCGACAGGAGTATTCAGAGTTCATAACTCTGAAGGACAATGCTGAGATTGTCCTCGCCGAAGCCATGGAGGCTACGGAACGACTGAATACTGTATTCAGCCAAGTCAGGGCATCCATGAATAGGATGTCCCCGAGAATGAAGGAACTATTAATAGTTCCTGCCGACAAGTCGTCGGGTAAGTCACGTGAGCCCGAAAATAATCGAGCTCATGATAGGGCAGCTGCACAAGCAGCTACCCAGCGCATCATAGAACAGACGGCTATGATAGACCCAGCTCCTGAATCAGGAGCTGAAGAACGCACGGGAACTACGCGTTCTCACGTTCCTGGTGACCGGTATAGCCGTGCACCAATAGCAAGGAATATTCCCGAGGATATTCCCCAAGCTGCCCAAGGGGAGCAGCGTGACAACTCACAGCCGAGACGCGGCCGTGAGGTGCATACAGTGTATGCACGGGACACACCCGAACCCCGGTTGAGTCATACATCACGTGTATATAATGCACATGATATACGTGTGCCAGAACGTGTACGTGTGAGCTCAACTGAGTCCACGCGCTTGAGACGTGACGCGTCCCCCATAAGCACTCGGCGTGTGTCAGCGAGTGCTACTGCACGTGACAGACCTAGTCTGTCAGCCTCCCGGGTAATCCAAGAAATCCCGGCAACAATTGAATGTTCTAGACGTTCAATAGCAGATCCCCAAAGCATTGATATGAATGCTTTGAGAGAAGAGATCAAATCAATGATCTCTGCAACTATCAAGGAGAAGTTGCGTTCGGATGCAGACAGTGTGACCACTGTCTCTCAATCTATGCAGGCATTGGATGCCAATGCCCAGTATTGGAGCGACCTTAGTACTAAGGCCACTAGACGTAGTCGTTGTGCACTTGAGTTACAACTCAAGTTAGCTGAAGAAAAGGTTAATAACCTTTTACACGAGGTAGCCCCTGAAGAGGAGCTTCTGGCAGCGGCTCGGGAAGCATGTAACATACGCTTCCAATTAGACCAAAGCTCACGTTTGCGTGAAGCGGGCTTAATGCCTGAACAGCAAGTGCGGTTCAGTGAGAATACTGGAAAGAATACTACGAGTCCATCCAGGAATTATGGGACCAATCCCATAATTGAACTGCATATACCTCAATCAGAGGTAAATGCACAATTCGGCCGATAAAGCACTCCTGCTTTGTCACTCACTGCACAATTGGATGGTGCAGTAGTCGATATGACCTCTGAATACAGCGGTATTCAGCAGATGGTGAGGCAGGCATTACAGAATGCCTCACTGGAAGATGAGCCAGAAAAATCTGTTCTGGCTAAAGCCAGCATTAAGATGGGAACCCCTCCCACCTACGGCGGTGAGCGCAACCTAGAGAAGTTTGAGAACTGGGTTGCCAACCTACTTCGATTTATGTCGATGTACAACTTGCTCGGACCTTGAGCAAGATTCAGCTTCAACTGGTGGGTCAATGCTTAACTGATGAGGCCCATGAGTGGTTCTACCGTCAGGTAAAACAGTTTGATCGTGAGATCAAACACTGGGACCTGGAGTCTGTTTTAATGGGACTCCAGAAGTGGTTCATGCCGACATTGTCGATGAACAAAGTGGCAGTCGGTTATGACCGCCTTATGCAAGGTTCTATGAACGTGCAACAACTGCATCAGCAGTTGACCAAGCTGGCAAAACAAATGGTGGAGTTGCCAGATGCTTATTCATATCGGAGATGGTTTATGAATGCTTTGAAACCTAATATCGGGGAGGAAGTCCTTGGTAAAGGTTTTACTGCCGAGTTCAGCAAAATTGATGAACTTGTAGAACAAGCAGTAATTGTTGACAATGCCAAGCGTTATACGTCTGGCTACAACAATTATCAGAGTGAGGTTTATTCCAATAAACCTACTACTGTTGAGCACAAGCGTGTTCAACAAACTACTACTATCAATAGAAGTAGTAATGCAACTGCTGGTTCATCCAACCAGTATAGATCTGGAAATAATAATTTCCAGAGCCGGTCGACACCTCAAGTGGGTCGGCAGGGGGGGGAAATGTGAGAAATAATAATCCCACATATAGTAGAAACCCAGTCAAGCTGGGTAATACTGTCAATAGACCCACCCAAAGCAATCCTGTAAGGAATGCTCCCAAAGCAAACAACACAGTTGTATGCTTTAACTGCAATCAACCAGGTCATATTAGACCTAACTGTCCTTTCCCTGACAAGGATAGGAGAATTGCAGGAGCAAGAATAGAAGAGGCTATTCTTGAGGAAAATGAAGGTCAAATTGAAGAATTTGACGAGTATGCTCCTCATCCTGAGGAACAACAGGAGTTTGAAGATCAACCTGAAGAGGATGATCAGCAGTATCGTTTCAATGATGAGGAATATGAAACAAGATCCATTGACAATGAAGTAATTCATGTCAATGCAGTCATTAAAAATTCAGGCTATAATGACCATCGGAGACTCTATGGAATTAGAGTCCATGAGGCAGAAACTGATCTGAGAGTATCTGCAGTAATTCAGACAGGAAAAGAACAGCCTGTCTATGATCATAGAGCCAGGAAGAAGGCTCATCCTTTACTTACTAGAGGTAAAGAGAATGAAACTATATCTGTATTTTGGGATATAAGAGGGACCAAGGCCCACTGCCTTTTAGACAGTGGATGTGAAGGAATCATGATTTCCAGTGATTTTGTCAGAGCCAACAAACTTCCCAAGTTTGAGTTGGAGAAGCCAATCATTCTCCAATTGGCTTGTGTTGGGAGTAAGTCTACTGTTCAGTATGGACTCACTACCAAAATACTTCTCGGTAAAGCGAAGTATGATGAATACTTCGACATAGCCAATGTCGATTATTATGACGTAATACTAGGAACCCCATTCCTGCATCAATTTGAAATCCTATTGGATTTCAAGAACAATTGTGTTCACATGGGAAAACTCAAATTTCCCAATCGGTTTGGCAGTTTGACACCAACTGAGGCAGATGAAAATGAGGATCATCTGCAACAGGAAAAGCATAAAGCTCTTCCTGCTCCCACTTCGAAATGAAGCCAGGAGGGTGAGACTAGTAAAACATTACCAAGAGTCTCACCATCAGTTGTTGCTACATATGGCAGCAGCAAACAAGGAAGTAGGAAAACTGAACAGCGTATTTATGGTGTTCAGAGTAGAATATCACTAACTACAAGTGATATTCCTGCCTTGAGAGAAGCTTGGCAGAACAGTTATGCGAATATCTTTGGAGATATCCCTTTGGAATTACCTCCATTTAGGGAGGTAAATCATGAGATCAAGTTAATTGATCCATC
>KN837237.1:163747-174821 GCA_000827215.1 Sphaerobolus stellatus SS14 | reverse complement strand
ACATGGAGGTGCCTGAAGGGAGCGTGGTGGTAGAGGAAGTGGGTATGGGCCTGGGTTTGGGCCTCCTGGATATGTTTGACAGGATGTTCGCACCGAGGAGTATTGGGCCCTTCGATGTGGAGCGGGTGGGGGATGGGGGGGGATCGAAGTCTTCGTTTAGGTAGGTTTCTAGGTCTAAGGTCTTGAGTTTCTTTCCTGGATCCTTCCGCTCGAGAGGTGTTCGGTCGTTGGCAGAACGGACGGTCCCTGGCTTGGTAGTAGGGGGATGTGTATCTTGGGGGGAGCTTTCGATGGAGGAGGTTTGGAGCGTGTTTGCGTTTGCGTTGGCAGACATGTGAGATGAGCGCGGGATTGTGGGTTTTTGTTTGCGGTTGCGTTGGGGCAGCTGGCGTCAGCAGATAACAGTAGCGAAGAGTTTTTATCTTGGGAGCCTATCAAGGAGGAGGGGCGACGCGAGCTCCGAGAGTGTGAAGGGACGGCAGGTAAGCATGTGCTGCAGTTTCGGGCTGACACAGCGCAGGGGCCTGTGGGGCTCTGGGTTGGGGTGTTTACAAGGTTGTTCGTCGTTGGCTCTGCTGAGGAAGCTCATTAGAACTGATCGTGGAGAGGTGACATCGTCAATGGTCAACCGTCTGCACCTGCAGCACAAGGCTGGAGGTTGCTAGAGGGCTGGTCCATCTCTGTTCAACCATGCGCGGCTCAGCGGAGCTCGGGACATGGTGGTTCGGAACAAGAGCCTCCAAATCCCACACCTTAACTTCGTTGCCTGCCGATGTAGCTAGACGATGATGCATTGGATTATAATCAACTGACTCTATGGCCCAAGAATGCGCACATAAAATAGCTGCTCCTTTAAAATATCCGTCCTGCCACATTTAAACTTCGATATATGTGTGCGAAATTAAATGACACTCACCACCGACCGATAAAAATGCACAGTCCCATCAGCTAGAGAGAATATAAGGACCACTTCGTTGCTTGACGCAGTAGCCCAGAGTATATCAGTAACTGGACCAGAGGCATAGTTCTTAATGCGTTGAACAATGGAACCTCGCTTCATGGACCAGATAAGAATGTATGAATCCATAGCTGAGGATATACACTGCTCAGTTAGAGTGAGTAGGTATTCGAATATAGGAAATACCTCCGCTTGCCAACAACCTCCCGTCCGGACTGAAACGTAACACTGTTATGCTCCTAGTGTGTCCACGAAGAACCCGGGCGATTTCATATTTGTGCTAATCAGGAGGTTAGCCTCAAAATAGTTGGACCCAAAGCTCTTGACTTACAGCTGGCATTAGAGAAAAGACGTAATGGATGCTACTGAACTTGATGGCTCAAGAGGGGTGAAGCAACATTAAAGGCTTCCAACAAGCTTCAATTGAGGAGCGAGCGCTGAGTATCGGCACCCGCATCGGTGGCCGAGCGCACATGCGGTATGTGCCTGCTTAACCCATTTATGGCCTATATTTCGCCGCACTAGAACCACTGCCATGTCGACATATGTTCATAAATCTCAGGGTTATCGCCTTCTATCTGGTCCGTGAAGAATCGTGACGAAATCTCGTAATGATGAGAATAATTGCAGTGTATCAGAGCCGTGTGCGTGAAGGATCCGGTTAGTGTGCAGCATCAACAAATAAGTACTCGCATAATTAATGATTAGATCTTATTGTTATGCAGAATGCCCTATTCTATCTCACCGTATCCTGATGACACCACAGCTGATGTGGTATTGATTTCTCGAGACGGCGCGGAACATCAGGAAAGTGGTGATAGGCGGCTAAATGCCTTCCTAGCAGACCGACGTGCTACATAGCACCAGCTAGAGTATGAGCAATATGAACAGGAACACATTGAAGCCCGATGTGACGTTCTTGGAGATTATTGAAGGGGCCAAGCAGGATTTCCTTTTGGATGTTGACCAGTGCACATGTATTGGTTGTCTCACTTTTTTTTCTTCGATACAAGATAGGGTTCGTAGCTTCTTTAGAGCCTTACCTCGACGCATTGAATTAAATTAATATGTGATTGACTAGTTTCATGTCGTTACTTGTGCATGTAGTATCTGCTGCTGCTTTCGTAAAGCTGCCAATTCCATTGATTAGTACAGAGATATCAAATGTAGCAAGATTGTTCTTAATGTAGACCATGAGCATAAGCATTGTACACTCCAAATAGTAGCTAAACGGATCAATTCTTTCAGAATTGTAGCCACTCAGTCATCAAGCATACTCCTCCCATCCAGGATATTTATGCGGTTGAAATTTCGCAGCAATTTCCGCTGCTTTACCATTGAACACCGTCTGCAATGCATGAGACGGAGTGTGAAACTTGCATGAAAGTCACGTACAGGAATGGTAATATTTTTCGACCAGGTGTCTGAGGCCCGAAATATTTCCAATGTTCCTGGGAATTTGGCAAGATATTTCATGTTATAAAACGTCTCTGGTAAATCCGAAATCGGCTTGGTATTGACAAGGATGGGGTGAGTGCCAGTACGAGTTCGGGGAGGATTTCCGCCACGACGTGGAAGTTGTCCCAGGACATTCGGAAGGTTTTGAAAGCCGTCCAAGACAAACACAAACTTGTCAACAGCTGGAGCTCTGGATAGATTATGTTTTCGCTTGAAGGTAGGATGAGTGGGCGATGTTCCGGTGTCCGATTCGTCTGAGCTCATTCCATCAACCCCGAGTGCCTCAATAACATCAATCCATTCCACGGGAAGTTCTGGGTGAGCCTTTATTATCCTTATACGATGTTTGTAACTCTGATAGCCTTTTAAAAAAGTTCCTGGAGATGAGCAAACAATGTCCCTCACCTCCTCACGACGAGAACGATGGCGTTTAGCTTTCTTCTGCTGCGCTTGTTTGATTTGGGCTTGCATCTTTACTGCAGTTTCGGAGGACGATAAGAGAAGAATCCGCTTCCACTCTGTCTTCAAATGCGGTATCTTGCTGCGAAATCGAGCCGCAAACTCATGACGTTTAGTAGCCCAGTCAGGGAAAGTTAAAAGTGCATAGTTTCCCTCCTTACAACGCCTAATAAACTCATCTGCAAAAATGAAAGATGCTGTGTAGTTCCATCCCGATTCATTGGCACCACTCCAATGCAATCGAAAAGCCTTGACTGTTGTACCTGCAGATAGGCCCTGAGTGTGCATCTTAATTTCTTCTTCACTCGGCCCAGGAGGAGGAATTAAGAGTGGCTGATTCTTATTATTCCAATTCAGAAGTTCCTTAGTGAGGGTTCGAATTGCAGCCTGATGATAATGGGGTCAATAATAGTTCATTTCAGATATAATTGGACCAACATCAATCAGCTTTTCCGCATCAGTTTTAAGTACCCGTTCTTTGGCAGGCGATTCAGGCTTGGTTCCCACATAATTGCCAAGTAAGTCCTTGACTTGACTAAGTAGTTGTTCAGATGTCTTAGTAACGATGGCATCCGCTGCGGCCTGCAAAGCGGCTATGGTTTCAGATGCTAAAGGAGACGCATTATTTAAGTGCGTTGCTTGTCGAGCATCCTATTGGGAAACAAAAGATTAACTATCAATATTATGGAAAGTGATGCACGCTCACCAAACCAGGGACAGGAATATTCTGTCCGGAATCTGCAGTCGGTTCCTGTATCTCAGAGCGATTGATCAGAACGAAACCAGATTATGCATTCACAATACACACATGATCTGGGTTGCTGGTAGCTCTTCCTGGCGTCCCACCCGGCATTTCGATGTCACCAGCTGTGATGGAAGCAGTCCGCTATACATAGACTGTTTGGTTAGCCACATGGAATAGATAATGGCCGGTAAACACGCACCGCAAGGTCTGGTGTTACCAATGTCCTATTCACATCCTTTATATCGAAAGTTAATCAACTGATGAATTATTTATTTATTTGAATTATACCCCGGGATGTGTGACAGGTGGCACAATTTGACCTCTTGCACCATTATTCAGATCTGAAGCCGTGATTATTCTAGCCCCCGGTGTAAAGGGGTTACGTGTGGGTGTAAAAGGATTAGTATGTTGAGGAGTTAAAGGATTGTTGCTCTCTGCACGTCGACGCACGGGAGTGGAAGGAGGTTGCCCAGTATTCTGCAGATGATGACATTGGGAATGGCATGAAGCGATTAACAATTGGTTTATTCACTACCAGAGGCCTTGGAGTCACTGATCTATGTTCCTGTACACGTGTTTCATTGCGCGATACAGTAACACTACTGTGATGCTTGAATGGAGAAGCCTAGTGGCAGTTTTAGTGGATTCACAAAACAATGAAAATGGATAGGCTCGAATGACTCACCAAAGCCATTTGAGTATTCTGGAGACCCAATATAGTTAACGGGCCAATGAATAGAAACAAGCAGAAGCCCAATATGGGGATATATTTTAGTAGAATTCTTTTGCACCTTTAATATCACATTACCTGCTGTATAGGGGCGGGGGTTCCATCAGTCGGCGCTTGTATTGCCTTGAAAGATAGATTAACAAGACTTCATCAATTGTAAGGAAGATTTTACCATATCTTTATCCCTCCATGTTAGCATCATAGCCTTGATTTCATCAGGCAAATGGAGAGGCATTGCCACATTAAGTTTAAGTATGCTCAATAGATACAGGAGGATATATAATCCATTCGCATCAATCTGTCCGGACCGGTTGGTGTCAACTAACAACCTAAATATTGTAGGTAGGTGAGATTAGGACTGAAAAATAAAATTTCTCCATCTACCATGCAGCTTCGAAACTATTGAGGATGTGAGTGGTGTATTCGGAAGCCTCGATTCGCGAGAACACTAGTTGCATTGCGGTGAGTTCTGCATAAAATTAAGCCATTGATTAGGTGGACAGAAATCGGATTGGAGCATACTATCAATTTGCGTCCTAGCTCCCATAAACTCGAGAGTTAACTGTACACATTGTTTCGTGATGTGGATAGGAACTTGATCAATTCCGGCATGGTGGAATAAAATCGGGTCCGGATTATTACCTGTGAATTAAGTAGTTGCAATAATAATCAAACTATAATGGCGATATCAAGCTTACCCACTAGGTGGAGGACGTTGAGGTGATCCAACTTGAAGGATCCTTTAAGGCCTTGAGCCTTGTGTATGATTGCCATAGCTTCTTGTAAGTCTTCCTGTGCAAATGTTAATTCTCCGGGCTTCAAAGTCATCTGCATTATCATCTGCAAAGCGTCTTCACGAATGTCGCTCGGAAAGTAATAGGTTGCACCGCTGAGAAACTGCTTGACATATTTCGGAAGAAAGCAAGGAGGATGAACACCAGGCAAAGACCACATTTCAATAGCAAGCTGAATGTAGTTGGACATTGTTTGTGAATGCGCACTAGGTAAGTGTTTGAGAGGACAGTGATGGCGGTAAGGAAGAGGAACAAAGGAGCAAGCCACGTGTCTTGCGGACGCTTACGTGAAGGCTCTATAGCTGCCTCAAATTCCGGCACTTCTTTATACTGTACACCATGATATAACATTGGCGCAGTATAGCCAAATATTGTGGCTATAATTAACACAAGTGCTCTATACAGAGCTGGGTAAGAATAGTAGCCGATACAATCGTCCCAATTAATCGACCAGTATCAACCAAAAAAAAAAAGAAGGAAGAAATGTGTGTGTGAGAGAGAAAGATGGTGCAGAAAACATGGACTAGACAACAGTGTTATAACCAAATAGTGCGTAGATTACAACATCATTCAAGATTGACTGTAGGTATCTAATGAGAACATCGATCACCGGCTGCCTGCTGCTCTGTTTCCATGATATATGCACTAGGTAAATAATGATTCCTGTATCTGGGTTACTTGTATCAACGTTATGATGCAAGATTACTATATATGGGCAATGCGAACCCATTATTGAGCAAATATAGTATTCAGTATGTCCTTGTGTGTCCAAGTAGGATACAGTGGCGCAGGAGATTCCGTCCTAATTGTATTCAATAGAAAAATTTGCAGTTGACATACAATAAGATTTCTACCCGATAATTATTGACCTCCGATATACTATTTTTCCTATTTCGCTTGCCAAAGTCCAGGCTTGATGTTACATCGTTCAGCCACTTTGCCTGTATTACGTGAGCTCTCTAACTGTCTTCTATTCCGCCACCAATGTTTGGACAGGTCGGTATTTCTGTTTTATATATTTTGTATAGTGAGCTAATATCATAGAACGACATTTTCCCCGCATAAGACAACAATTTTTCGACCAGAATCTCTCAAACTGCCCCAAAACCCAGTAGTAGGCTGTACTTGCCTGAGCCACCGCTCATCTGAAGGCACTGGCAAGTATACTTGTATTCTGGTAAACAAATATAAATTACAACATGTTGTTACAGGATATTTGTCTCGCATCAACGCAGATGTGTTGAGTGAAATATTCCAGTGGTGTGCTCAAAAGGACTCCAACACGTTCGGCTGGGACTTACCTGCACTGGTATTGAGTCTAGTATGCCGCCATTGGTGTCATGTCGCCCTCAATACTCCCTCTATATGGTCATCTGTCTCAATTACAGGATTCCATCCATTTCAGCTTCACGACGTCCTCCCCATATATTTCCAGCTGTGTTCAGTACAGCTTCCACTGTCGGTCACAATAGATGATTGGGATGTTGAGCTGCCAAGGATATCCGAACCTATCTTATTGATTGCACCTAGGGTAACAGGGCTATCAACGAATACAATCCAACTCGTCGGAACAATCTGCAATAATTTCCCTAACCTTTCTTTTTTGAAAGTTCACTGGCAGGGGGACTCCGTCGCATACGATATTTTCCTGCTGGTGCTTCGTAATACCCTCATACTGGATCAATTGGATATCCAGGTAGGATGCTGCTCTGGAGCGTCTTTCGGACTGCACCCTCCGATCCGCTTGTCCGCACTGACAAGCCTTAGATTTACGTTATCATCCCTTTACAACATCCCAACCCTTTTCCTGACCATTAGGGCACCCTTGATCACCTCGCTTTTCCTATCGGCCCCTGGATTTCTTCCGCCACTGGCCTTCTGGTCCGCAGTGTCCGAATTCCTCGAGGCATCACCGACATTAGTTGCCCTTGAACTAAACGATATCAGTTTCCAAGCAGATGATACGCTGGATAACGTGAAACATCTGGATCGCTTCCTCGAGGCCTTGAAGAACATCCGGGAGTTGACACTTCGCCACATGAATATTCACCCGTTTCTCCTGAGCTTCTCGGACGCACAACTGCAAAATAGATGCCTTTGTTCTAGTTTGGAGTGCTTGCGGATCATTTTTGCTCGCATTCCCTCGGAACTGTTTATGGATTTTATCTTGAATCGTACTATTCCCCGACACAATGTCGATCAACTTGGCCGGAGAAAGGACCACTGTCTATAATTACTATTCCTTTGAGGATATATTAGTTATATATAATACAAATTGATTTATAACTCACCTTTAGGAAAATACAGAGAGTGTAGCCTGCCAAAGTGTTCCGAACAAAAACGACAGGATGTCGATCACATGCCGACGCCTCGGAGTTCAAATATGGGCCAAGCGGTCACGCATCGTCACAAACCAATACTAAGTGTGAAGAATGGTGGCGAAAAAGACAAAACAAATTCTACAGGGTGTATTAAATCCCCAAAAAATTATCTACATATATCTAAGAGATGGATCGATGTTTTCTAAGTCAAAGTTCACTGAGTCCTCCCCTTCACTCTCCAATTCCTGCATCTGCTCCTGCATCTGCTCCATCTTCATGCTCCTCCCTTCACTTCCTGAACCTTCTCCATTTCTGAAATGATGGAATGGAGATGGAATATTTTCAGCGACGTTGGGGCCTTTTTGCTTACCAAATAAGGCTTTGAACCGAGGATTTTCACGAAGGGAAGGTGTTGCCTGCATGTGGGCTTTAATCCGGGCAGTTAATTCAAGGTTTCTACCATTCTGAAGTAGCCCAAAGCATGCAGCAATATCCTTCAAATCCTCCTTTCGAGAAAATCGACTAAGCGGCACTGTAAATACCCTGGAAGTAATCATCTGGGCTCTCTCAATTTCTCGTGCAGCCTGGGCATCCTCCTTCGCCTTCTGCTTCTCCATTTCTGCTTGTTCCTTGGCCCTTTTTTCCGCTGTCTTCTCTTCCCACTCTTGGTGAAGCTCCGGTGCTGTTAAAACACGACCTTCGGTATTAACGACACGCTTGGTTTTACGCTTCCCACGGAGCCTATCAAGTTCCATTCGCAGTGCCTGGTTCTCAAGGAGACCAAGTGTGCAGTGGGCTTCAGCGGCATTTAATCCAGCCTTGGTGATTTTGAGTTCATTGTCCTTCATAATTAATTTTCGACGTAGCTCTGTATTTTCTTTCCAAAAACGCGAAGAATTGTTTAAAAATTTGGGAGCTAGAGATTGCACCTTAGTTCTCTGTCGAGTCTGAGGACCCAAAGGGGTGCACGGGACCTCCGGATAGTATGTAATCGATTTCTGTAGCATCTGATTGGGTGAAAGTATGTCCATAAAGCTTGAATCATCATTATCTGATGAATCATCATCAGATGATATGTCCGTTGGTCTCCCATCTGTCATTTTAGCCGAAAATGGGGAGGAAGTGACCATTTCGGGAAAGGAGCTTGGCATTGATGGCTCGGTTGAGAAATTAAGACTCGGAGCAAAGTCTTCTTTTGTAAATACATCCCTGTTGATGGGCCAGATACCCGAATGTTTAAATGCAGCAGTAACGGTAGCCTTTGTGACATATTTGGCTCGGATCTGCCATGCCTGTCAATTAGAATGAATATATATATATATATTATTTATTTACCTTCATGTAACGGTGAACAATATTGAATTGTGTAACTGGATCACCTTCAATAGCAGAATCTTCACAGTGTTTCACCCATGCCTTTTGGAAAGGTCCGAAAACTCCAACATCTAATGGCTGCATCATATGTGTCACATGTGGTGGAAGACACAACATGATAATATTATTATCATAAGCTATCTTCTCCATTTCGGTGGTCTCGTGTGATCCATGGCCATCACAAACCCACAGGATAGGCTGCCCAGAGATATTCCGGCTTCGAGACCAGGGAACGAAGGTCTTTTCAAACCACTGATGGCAGACATCATTGTCTGTCCATCCATTTGCTGTCTGTGCGAAGCTAAAATGGGATAAGGGAAGGGAAGAAGAAAAGGGGGGGGAAATAATCACCTTGTCAATTCGCCAAGCTCAGGAATTATTGATAACCAATCAACCATTGGACCAGTTGACTTTGGCATGATGATACAAGGCGGCCCTGCCTCTCCATCTGCACTCACGGTTTCAATGATAGTAATTAGAAGCAAGGAATCACTTTTGAGGACATATCGGTGCCGATCCCCCTTGGCAAAAATCCGCTGAGTTGTTGAAGCTTTCTTTCCTCCTCCCAATTGGAGCCCCTTCTCATCTGTATTATAAATATTCTCCACTGGAATTTGATACCGTTGTATAATGCTCTCCAACAGATCAAAGAAATGATTGACTGTTTTTGGATTGAAGGCTCGTGCCCTTTTGGGATCAAGGGGGCGAGATCGGGCAGCCTCAATCTGGTCCGCATGTCGCACGAGGAATCTCTCGACCCATTTATCACTTGGGCTCTGATTCTTCATTTTGTAAACACGCTCTCGGATATTCAAACGTGTCCATGCTCGTCCTTTTCGGGATTCACTGAGACACCAATCAATGAGACTAAGCTCCTCGGCCTCGGTGATTATTCGCTGTGTCTCGTGACCTTTGCTATGGGATTGTCGTCCATTTAATCGACCCTGCAAAGTAGCGAAAGGCACATTGAAAGTATTAGATGCACTTCTAATGCTCTTTACTTTACCATTGCGGAATGCTGCCAAAGCGCGTTGGATTCGGTTCTCTTTATCCTCAGAACTCGCACCTCCACCCTCCAGTGACATGTCTGGACGCGTTTTTGGGGATATTGTGGGTTTAATTCGTTTTGCAGGGCCTGCCCTGTCCATATCAGACGGTTTCCGCTTTCGAGAATTGCCCTGAGAAGCTCCTGTCATACTAAGAATGGGATGTAGACTCGGGACACGCTTCTAGCGGAGATTGAAAGCGTGTAAGCGCCGTCACTCTCCAAGCCGTTAGAGTGTTTCTACCGGCATCATGCCTCCTCAATCGGCCATACACAAATGATATGCCATAAAGTATATTTTTATAGTAGCTTTCATATTCCAAGAGGGAGATCCAAAAAAGAATCTGTATGTGGTGGGATGCAGAACTGGGTCTCCCGGCATGCCCCAGATTCACAATGGGAGTCTCGAAAACAGTAATATTTTTTTGGTATCTTAATAAGAAATGTAGATATTGTATCTATCTACTACATCCCACCCTAAAACATCCCATAACTCCCTTCTATCAATTTAAAACTCGACTGATCGACATCATGTCAGTGATCGACATTGTGTCGGGGAATAGTACCGGTTTCACCACACCTCAGGCAAGTTTATGAAATTGATCTTGAATCTTACTGATCTCAGCGCATCTCAGGCGCACTTAAGGTCTACTCTCAAATACATACATCTAGAACAATTCTGGGGTCTTACAACATCTCAAATCACAATTCTAAATAGCTTGAATCTTCAGTTAAGGGTCACTATCACACATTGTAAGTTATCTCGGATTATTCATGTTCTTTCATTTCTAATTATCGGTACCTTTTGAAGTCATTGATAGATGGCAGAGTGAACTTCTTCAGTTGGATGATTTTTTCTAGAAGTCGATTGTCGCTGAACGAAGATCACAAGCGGCACGTGCTCGAACCTTCGCTGGCAGCGAAGTGCCTTGATGGCGTTAATTATAGCAGGGTCGTCCATTGCCAACATCGCAACTCCTCATCCACCTTTTGTACAGCAATGAGTCTTTAAATGCTACAATACAAACGTGAACAATTGGGACTGATATCCCAAGAAATGCAGAGTATAAATCTTTCTTAAAATCTGTCAAGCTGGGTTTGGACATCCGAAGCTCCCACGAGGCGAGTACACATGGATTCATTCTAACGCCACAGTTTGCATCCTATCTTTGAAGGAGCTCTGATGCTTA
>KN837237.1:129403-152014 GCA_000827215.1 Sphaerobolus stellatus SS14 | reverse complement strand
GACCTTCATAGATCTTGGAATGCCATTGCTGAGCTTCGTACCCCTACCCCAAAGAACATTTGTCTTGCTGGATTAGTGCGTAGCTCCATACTATACAGGAATCTCGCTAATGTGCTTTGGTAGAACCTTGGTCTCACTTATACTTCAAGAGCCTTCACTCTCGGGCACCGGCAGGGGTGGCACTTCCTCGTCTGCGAATTCGTACCCTGAGGATCAAGGTACGCATCCGCCATTCTCCTACATGACTCGAAGGCCCGATGACAGTTCAAACATAATGATCATATAGAATAAGCAAGAAGACACAACAGATCAAGATTAAGGTCGAAGGTTAGAGGTTGAGCACGGGGTGAGAGTGTTAGACACCAGTGGCATTGGATGGATCTCTGCGGATGGCTATGCCCTTCTAGTAGGTTAGCAATGTTCTGCTCCATGCGTATACTAAGATGCCCTTGTCATAGATGTGAACGCAGTAGCAATCTTTCGATCTGAGCAATGTCAAGACTTCTTCTCCTGGAAGTCTGTCAGAAGGATTCTGAGACCAAAGTATGGAGCGAGGTATGTCAGTCAACCCTCAATTTACTTATTCGATGTTAACACGATCATTTTACAGCGCTCTTTGTGGACCCGAAAACGAACAAGGGCGAGACCAGTGGAAAGAGTTATCAAAAAGAACGCGCCTGCGAACATGGCCGCACGGAAGTTGATACGAGTAGAATACTTATTACTGTAAATTATTGCAAGCGAAATCAACTCTATGGCCTACCGTCAAGAAGTTCGAGAAAAACCTGTGAATAGAATGTGAAAACTTTAATTAACTAAAGTCAGCTATGTCGTAAATAAACAATAAATTGGTTCAAAGTCAACCACCAGAGCGGGAACTAGGTAGCTAACTACGCTACGACGTGCGCTCCATGCTTCACGAGCTCCTTTGAGGCTCGCGCTGGGAAGTTTAATGAATTGCGGACTTTACTAAAAGATTTTAAACAGGAAGAATGGCTTTGTATAGATTGCATATAGAGATTATATCCATTGCCATAAAAGAGCGTGGAAAAGTCCATGTCCTATCAATTTCCATGAGAGGATATGATTATATAATATGCCTTTCCAAAGGTTTTTCCCGTGAGGTAATTGGGGCTTAAAGCCTCGATAGCAGTCTATGAACATGTTTACAATTAGGAGAATGTCAAATAAGTTTTACCTTTAGAAGACCTTTAAAATAGACCAACTATCAAAGGCGAGATATATCTGCAAGAGCCGTTTAGCAGGCTACATTTCTGGACATTTTGAACGGCAGAATATTGAGGAGACTCTCAACTTTTATAGAACAAGAAATTCATCGAATTCTTTGAATATTCATATCATTTGTGCTTCGGTACATGTAAATCAAACAATAAATTTAATATGCATATTTATTAATAGTAAACTATTTGATAGGCTGGTCCGGTGACAGATTTCCATAGCTTTTCCAGCGAAGAATATCACAACGTGTCTCCAGTGCCTTCGGACGTCACGATCTCGTCTTCAATCGCTTCGAGCCCGAACACGGGAATGGAGGGTGTAAGGCGAAGAGTTTCTTGGAGAACAGCTATAATTGGATAAGATAAGCATATTAAAATGAGACGACGAAAGTATTTGGACGTACCGGTAATATATGGAAGCTTGCCTAAATGTTCTGGACGGATCGGTTCGCCCTTTAAGACATTATCAACTTCGGCGCGAACCTTGGCATATGCATGAGGATTATTTAATAGATGACAGATCTATGTGTTTATTTAAGAATCAGCGTCTATGATATCCAGGAAATAGCGAGAAGAGGACAGGAAACTCACAGTAAAAGAAAGCAACCCAGACGTCGTCTCATGTCCCGCAATCCAAAAAGTCATCAAATTATTCGCAATATTCTCATCGCTCATGCCTAGGCCTGTCACAGGGTCTCGTTCAGTAAGCATTAGCTGTAGGAGGTCGTTCGGGGCCGTAGTGAGATTTTCTTTGCGTTTTTTGATAACTAGGATCGAAAAAGGTAACAATGTTAATTAATTCCGGATTACTGTTTAAATGCGAAAGCCACGCACTGTCAGTTGTCAGGTCGAACATGGTCTTCTTGTCCGCTTCAAATTGGGCGTTGGCAGAGCGCGAAAGATTGTTTTTGACAAAGGCGGGACGAAGGGAACGATTTCCGCACTCAATGAGGTATCTTTTTGCGGAGAATGCCATCAGAATGCGAAAAGGAAGAGATGAGGTAGGAGAGGAAAGAACATACGATGCCATAGCCTTGATAAAGGCGCCATTTCTAACTATAAGATGGTGTTAGGAAGTGTACTACGTTGACGGATTCCACGGGACATACACTGTAGAAGGAGTTGAGGCGATAGGACATGGCACAGCTGGCAAGGAATTTATTAAATATTTATAAATAATAGTTAGGTCAGATAACACACTTACAGCGTGATTGTATCGAATGTAAGCCGTGTAAAGTCTTCATTTGCGTCGATGACGTAATCTGGACCGAATCTGGATGGGAATAAATATAAGCATAAATAAACTAACCTAACTGCAGGAGAATATTTCACCTCTGGAAGAAGAAAGTGAGTACTACAAAAGCGGCAACGAGAATTATGTATATGCTTACCTCCCACTTGCCAATCAACTGATTTGCAATATCAGTCATAGAATCAAACATGACCCTAATCTTCGCGGGGCTAAATGCTGGCATAAGGATACGATCTGTATGATACTGTCCTCAATATCTATGACCAATATGATATATTTCTCACTTACGCGCAACGCCCCAAGCCTGCTCGCCGTGATGCGCCGTGAAGAGACCATCGCCTACGAGGGTTCTTACCTCTGACAATGTCCCCTTTATACCCTTTCTGAATCGTTTCTGATCACATACTTGGTCTACAAGCTCAAAGTTGCAGACATATATGATCTTCTGGCCTCCAGGGAAGCTTAGCTGGTAAATGGGACCGTATTTCTTTGCCATGTTGGTGAAGGTGTTTATCGGTACCTAGAGAAAATGCCGGAGTAAGATATAGGCAGGAGAGTAGGGAATGAAGAAATACTGCATGCCTCTTTATCGATGAGATGGGCATTCCCAATAATGGGAAGTGTGGATCTGAAAGAGTGAATTCATCAAAACCACAACATCCTGGCAAAATGTGGAAGGATTTACGGTTGAGGAATTGGGGTGATTGTGGCCATGTTGGAGGGACTTGAAACTACTTATGTCCGAGTCAGTTGTGTAAGGAAGCTAATTGCGAGTGAGTTGGAAGTAACCTCAACATTAGAACCACAGTATATATACGGAAAGAAGCACCTATACACGACGGACGGGATAATCCTTCGCCAAGAATGAGGCCGCGTCCGAACCAGTGTGCCATGTGTATCGTGATGCAAAAATGTGTGCTGATTCGATATAAGCAAATTCAAATGAGTTAGTACTCCTGAATTGGATATCATCTACATGTTCTTCCCGGTGGTGACAAGGAAGATATCAGTCATATTTCCCGTTGTGGTACGCGTTCTTAGTCCGTGGGTCTATGGACGCACATTGGCACTGCGTAGGCCACGCAAGCGACAGAAAACTATTCCATTTCGCGTTGCAGCATGTTGCATCCTATAGCGGCTGATATTAGTATATCAATGCGAAGATGACGTGTAAGCTCTGGCTGGCAAGACTAGGTAGCATTCAATGGACGATATTCCATTACAAATCCCCGGCCCGTTAGAGGGTGAAGGTGACACCGAGTAAAACCCGTTGTTTTAGGCTAATACGCGTTCTTATTCTCTTAAGCAGGTATCTACTGTGGATACTATCTAAACAATAGACCATCTTGGTTAATGTCGTGCCGTACGTGTATCCTGCGGACACTGCCACAGCTACTCAACTAACCATTTCTACAGTGAAATAGCACATTGCTGTTCATATACAGTCATCTCAGAAACTCTCATGAAGCTCCGGAATCCACATACGTTGTCTATCACCATGCATCCTTCCCACCAACGTCGTCAGCTGTCCTTCCCCTCCTCAACGCCGCGGATCGTCTATCCGATCAGAACATCACCGCTGTATCTTCATCATGTCAAAGGCAGAATGGTCGTCTCTTATTTCCGTTCTCGACCGTCACCAGTACCATTAGCGGATACTTCCTCATGGATCACCCAAGCACATTTCGAGATGGATCCCAGGCGCGGAAGACCTCGAGCCCAGTCACAATGGCTTATTACATCACCGAAAAGCCGCTGCGCTATGGACTAGGATGCCTCTTCCTAACGAAGAAGGCTCGTTGAGATTCGTCGTGGCTACTGGTCGTCCGACTGGACAAACACGACACTTGCAACAGCGAAAAGAACACAATCGATGCGAAGGGTTCAGCGGTTCAGCGGCACCTGATTCAAACATCCGTACACATGCAATATTGTGTCGATATATATCCAAGGCAGAAGGCATGTCAACATTGGGTCTCGAAGGCTCAGACTTGGATAGTACAACTACCCGAAAGCCTGCCAACTGAAGTTTGGCCGTCTACGTTCCTCTATCCATCTCGTCTCAAAAAACCAAAACGTCGTTACGGTTATCATTCTTTATGGATTCCATCGGGGCTGTTTAGAGGCTTCTTCATCCAATTATAAACGCCACTTCGACCCCATCTTCCTCAATCCGGACCCCCGCCTCTTCCATCCCTTAAGCTTCTTCCTTCAACGTCAGCTGCAATATCCTCTCTGTGTTATTCCGTTTTGATCAGACAGGAGCTTAGTTGGACACTTTTGAATTGCCATGATCCTTTGTCTGCGGACCGCCGCTTGACCTTCGCGGCTTGGAACGAATCAGTCTTCCACATCAGGAGTGCCGTATTGGAAGCGTCGTCGCCGGCACCATGCGCTGGGTGTCTAACTCGGTGGAATATGGTATTCCAAAGATCTAACCTCCTACCGGAGGAGAAGCTACCTTCCCACGTGCATTACTGGGTAACCTGCCCATGCCCGGTCCTTGTTTCGAACGTCAGCACATCCCTGAAACCAACCACATCACTTTATCATTTAATCCACGCCGAAACACCAATCAGTCCATCATACCCAAGACACGCTCTTCTTGTTCTCTTCGGGAGCAAGAAGCTCACGCTCTCCTGAGCCTTATCTAAGGAATAAGGTCGTAATGGAAGCTCTCCTGCGGATTGGCGATAGTAGTGCGTTCCTTGGCGACTTAGACACGACTTTGCAAAATGATCAACTTCCAGCCGGACGGGCAACTTCTGCAACACTGCAATGTAGTGTTCGAGAGAGAGACAGTCTAGCTTCCCGTGGAGAATAAGGAGGCGGTATTATTAGCGCCAGTGACGCAGAGGGTGTTGTCGAAGTCCGAAGGAACTGGATGGGAGATTAGAGGGCGAGTACTGGCGATGATGCTGAGGGGGTCAAAGCCCCATGTCGGCTGCGCTATCTTCGACACGGATACAGCATGGTCGTTCACAAGTATATCGATACTTTTACCACCGGTTGTTCAGAGGTTGACGCTGCAGACGTCGTCGCCGGGACATTCGAGTCTGTTCTACATCGATCTGCTATTTCTGATGTATAGGCGCCCGTAGAACCTGTGTTTAAGAACGAGTGTAATGACATTCCTAGTGGGTGCGTAAATAACTAAAATAATAAACACCTCTAATAACTGACACTGAATCTCTACAGTATCAGTCCTCGCAGTGTTGACGTGGAAGTTGCATATCGAAGGGAAAGGCCGCAGAGGAAGAGGCGATGTGATGCTATAGTTCGTGCTGGTAACTTGCTCATAGTTCTTTAGAAAATTCGATACTTTTGGTCGTGAGACAATATCGCAAAGGTCACAAGTACACGAGTCTCTTCTCCAGGTCGTGGCTACATCTGGCAGCGATTTCGACACTATTTTTTTTTTTCTTTTCGTCTGAATAATACAACTGCGGGCGCTAACCCATCTACACATACGAGAAAATGTCGTATAAAATCCTGAACGCGTTGTGTCTATGAGATATGTTAGCCTTCTGGCAGGAACGGCGCAGGATAACTACGACGAAGTAACTGAAAGCGAAGCCAAACATGTTTATTTAGTCCCTATGACTTGATGATGTACATATATCCCCTATACAGGCAAGACTGCAAAACTAAAAGCATCTAAAAGCAGAAAAAGACCTAAAAGACTAAAATATGTATTGAAATACATCAAAATGGTCCTAAACTTGAGCAAAGACGTCGGTGGCCAGTCGGTCTTTCTGGATAGCACCCCATTCACGAGTGAGCCGTTCGTCATTCCACTCTGCATTGTGAAGCTTCATCACCTTGATCAAAGTCTGTTCGAGGCCATTCGCGACAGGTGGAGAATCACAAGTGTAGAACTACACACACCGAAATTATTAATATCAGGAAAAAGAGAAATAATGAAAATATGTAATATTGACCTTTGCTCCGGTCTCAAAATATTTGTTTATCAAATCCTTATCGTGCCAGATGCAACTGTAAAAAAGGAAGTCATCAGTACATAATAACGCCGGAACATATTTCAGGTACTCACTCTTGAACATACTTGCATCCAAACGAATCATCTGATTCCCTACTAAAGGCCGGCCTAACCTCCAAGGACTTCAGCTCCTGCCACTCCTTCAAGTCACCCTCAGCATACAGGAAATCCTGGTCCGACTTCCGATATCCAAAGAACAATACCATCTTGCCAACTTTGTGACCTGACTTCACCTGCTCAGCACGCTGTTGAATAAATCCATGCATAGGCGCGATCCCAGATCCAGTAGCAGTAGCGAACATGACGAAGGGAGTGGAAGGGTCCTCTAGGAGATGGAATGTCGTTGCTGAGCTACACAACGAGCGCTTCATTGTGCCAATCGTACATGATGAAGCACCCAGTGATACATTGAGCACTTCAGTACGTCCAACGAGCATGCTTAAGCGTCATCAAGTGTAAGTAAGTAACAGAATCATGTCATATATGGAATATACATAGACAGTAAATAAATAAATGAAATAATTGCATTATGATCGTAACAGCCATAGGCGGGATGAGACAATCTGTCCATGTTTGTTTTCATAACCGAAGCCTTGACAACGAGCACTTAATCATGCCAACAAGACATGATGAAGCGCCCAGTGAAACATTGAGCGCTTCAGGACGTCCAACGAGAATGCTAAAGAGTCAATAAGTGTAAGTACGTCACAAAATAATGTCGTATATTACAAGACAAAACATGAAATATTATAATATATTGACAAAACTTGTTATAATGATTATGTTTCACAGATCAAAAGTACAAATATTTAATATACCCCCATATGAGTGACCATTGCAGTATTTAACCCTGCGAATAATTTAAACCTCACCAAATGATATCACATAATACGATACATAACATATTATTATGTTATGTGATATAAAACATACTTATTATTATTATTACATTTTACAGACACAAAATATTAATAGGATTCATAACATTTTAAGATACAGATAAGCGGGGATTATCATTTGACACTAGCCGACACTAGACGAACTTACCCGAGGTGATAAATGACAATCTTTCAATATCCATCATCAATCAGGCACAAAAAGCGTGACATATCATATTGTGACACAAGAAAACATAAATTCCAACACGGAGAATATTGGATTGTAGGATTTGAGTCGAGATAATTATTTTTACAAAAAACCAATATACTAATTGCAATCGGATATTTAACTTTTCTCAACAGCGAAATGGGGATTTGCGATATACACTAGCCGAGCTTAACCGAGGTGAAGCGAAATTACCCGAGAAGAGACGTGACAAAAATTATAATCCCACGCGGGCAAATATGTGACCGTGCGATCAATCCTAGTGCTCAACCCTAAGTTGATGAGTAACCGTGAGAGACCAAATCGTATGCGTGGGATTATGAGGACTATCTTATTCCCCAGTGTGTAAAGACGGTTCCCCGAACTTCGTTCTTTCCGGAACCGTAATACATCAGCGTATTTTCTGCGCATGTCATCATTCATCTAAGTACTTACACATGGCATCTTGAGGAATACGGTTCCAAGGATCCTCGTGCAAGATCCTACCACTCAGGAACCTGGCGTACTCTGGACTATCCTCTGTGGGCTGATCCCATGGCGTATCTAGACACAGACACCAATCCAGATAAGACTGTGTATCGTAGAGATGAATGACTACTCACTTCCGCATAAGAGTGTGAACAGTATTACCCCATACCCCAGATATCAACTGGTTCCGCTTGGTATGCCTGGGCGGGAGCATAAACTAGCTGAGCGCAATGTTAGCATACGACGTAAGAGTTTAAATAGTCATTTACCTCAGGAGCAACATAGGGCAAGCTACCACATTGCTCGGTCAGGTTACGCGTTTGGTTCTTATACCGAAAAACCGAGCAGAGGCCAAAGTCTGATATCTTGATCTGACCCGTTACATCTAGAGGCAGGTTCTCTGGTTTTAGATCTCGATGAACAATGCCTTGCCCATGGATATAATTCTGCAAGAAATCACCGGATCTTCAGTTAATTCATCCGCCTCAGTGTTGGATGGAGAGCCTTACAATGCCGGCAACCAACTGGTTGAAATATAGATGTGCCATCTCTTCGTCGATGCCAACATCAGGGGCTATAATCATACAAAGGCGTTAGCACAATGATACGTAACACGGGCAACGGCAGAAGTCGCACCAATCTTATCAACAGGTCTCCACCTGCAGCAATTTCCAGCAGCATATACACTCCAGGAACCCAAGGTGTCTTTCCATCAGGTTCTACAATCGCCGCGTTTATAAAATCTAATATGTTGATATGCTTCAGAGATGAGTGGACTTGGATCTCCTTGTTGAGCTCTTTCCTCTCGTGCTTAGTGGTTTCTGGACTCAGCGGCACGACTTTGCAAGCAGCGACAATATCGAGCATTGAATTTGCTGCTCGATACACACTGTAAGACATCGTGAATACGCGCGCCCACAATACATACAGACTTTCAATAGTAACTTACGTTGAGAAACCTCCACCACCGATCTGTTCTTTGATTTGAAACCCTATAAAGGTGGGAATAATGCATCTAGAGGTATATATACAGAGAATATTTACAAACATACCTGCAATTACAGGAAACTTGAGTTCTGTTTGGCCTGTTTGACTGGGCATGGTCGTCGGTTCCGATCAAGACGCGTCGCAGCGACTAATACGCGTGACGAACGTGAAATACCGCGTCGTACCTCACTCTTTCAGAATTTGAATATACACCAAAAGTGCATTATATAATACTTATAGGTCTCTATCCACAATATTTAGAAGATACAGGGAAAACGGCTTCCATTAACGATTGCCCGAATATTTCAAAACCAACTAACCAGTCTAGTTAGCGTTTTTCTCCTGCGCTGCCAACTGCTGCCCAATCTCTTCCTCACGTCTCTGGAATTCTTCCGCTTCTCTGCGTTTTTCACGGCGTTCCCGTTCACGAGTGATAATCGGCTTGGGTTGGATATCGGCAAACAGGCGTTTGCAAAGAATCTCGACGATCCAGCAGCCGATCAAGTCGATCAACATCGTCGCAGTAAGACGTACTTGGAACTAGCCGACAAACAAACAATCAGGGAAAGGAATCAGAATTCGGGTCACAAGATGATACGTACGGATGTCTTCATCTCCACAATTTGCAACCACCGGTTCATTTCAGGCAAAAAGTCAATTGCTCCGCCGAATGCGACTACGCTAGCACCAAGAAGACCGTAGTACAACGCGGGATTTTCAGTAATACCTTCCCGGAATGGTCGGCCCTAAATACATAACATAACATAATAATTAGGCTCAACAAGCAACCAGGGTAACGTACTTGGAAGTTAATCGCGAATGTCGACACTTGCTGAGATAAGCCTAACAAGTAGATGGCCGTGTTGAGCAAGTTAGGCTCGAACTTAGGTTCCAAATCTATGACACCGGTTCTCCTATAGTACAAGGTCAGATGGTTGATTGACTATCCCAAATGAACAATGAACTCACGGCTCATACTCGTAGGATAACGAAGTGATGTATACCAAGGACACAATGTGGATCGCGAATTGGATCAAAACCGAAAGAAGGACATAGAAGTTGAAAAATTTTCCGAGTGGTCTTTCACGAGATAACTTCTCAGCAGGCTCAGACACAAAAGCGTTAATAAGCTACTAACTTTGGCCGCACATGGGAAGGGAAAACTGACTTTGGTCCGTGAAATGTACCAGAAGCAAATAGACATCAACGATCCCGAAACCGTAACTTGATAATCGGCGAATTTGATACCGTCCAAGTACTGAACACTCAAACTGTACGCACTGATCAAACAGTTGATTGCTAGGATCTTGTACATCTGGATGGTAGCAACTAGAGTGCAGCGACCTTGGCGGATAATGCTCGTAACTAAAATCCAATTGTCAGCTGGAGTTATCAAAGAAAGAGGTAAAGAAAAAATACTAGCAGAAACATTGGACAACTTAGACGTGAATGGCGCCGCACAACTGGCATATCCAAGCTTGATCTGTGGTGGCTCGTCCTCATCACCAAGTTCTGCCATCTTATCGGTAATACTAGCCAAATCAAACTTCTCCATCGGGTTTTTCTTCCTCTTCTCCTTCAGTTTTTCAGCGGCGGCACGTTGTGCTGCAACAGCCTCGGGATACAAATGTGCGATCGCCGGTGGAACAGGAGGAGGGGGCTGACCGAAGCGAGATGAGATACTAAGCTGACTCTCGTAGACCTTCTTGATGCGTTCGTTTTTCTGATGTTCAGCAATCTTCTTGAGATCGTCTGGTGTTCCATCCAACAATGCAACGCCGATATCTGCTTGCTTAAGCGCACCGACATCGTTCGTTCCGTCACCGGCTATCAATGTAGTGTAACCCAACGACTTGAATGACGTGAGGATCAACTCCTTCTGCGCCGGTGACACACGTGCATAAACCCTTGTATGTTGGACGAGGTCATTCCAAGCTGGTCGGGCTTCGTATTGCTTCATGGCGACACCAGTGATGCAAAGATCGTAATTTTCAAGAATAGACGGGTCAATGGGCTCAGCGGGATCCACGGGGATGTTGATAGTCTCTTCGATATTGCGCCAAACAAGATCTGCGGACAAACAAACAAAAGTGCCACTAGATTAGATTAGATTATGCTAGAGAACAACGGGACGTACCAGAATCATTCTTCGGATTCTCCTTCAAATCCAGAATAAGAGCCTCGCGATCGACGATCTCGACATCTCTGGCAACGTGAACAGCCGTCAATGGGTTATCGCCGGTGATCATGAATCACTATCATTAACAAGATTAACCAGATAGCTCGGGTGCAATTAAACAAGGAACATACACGGTGGGAAGAATCGGCCAGCATCTTGAGTGTCTCTACGGCATCATGCTTCAATGGACAATGGAATACCAAGAACCCAGCGAACTTTAACCCGGTCTCGATAGTGTTGCGATGAAGCTTGTTGATCTGATTCACGCAGTAGTACATAAGTATACTGTTTGAATGTATTTTCAATGGAAGATAGATAGCACATCTTATCCGTGCTCATAGTATCCATATCCTTAATACCCAATGCAAGAACTCGACTTCCTCTCCTGGTGAAGTGCTTGTATGTCTCGTCATATCCTTCAGGAACCTTGCTCAACATGCCCTTGATCGTCTCCGGCGCGCCCTTTGCAGCGGCAATCAACTGCACTTGAGTAAGGCTTACAACCGTAGACATTCTCTTCAGCGCCGAAGAGAACTGGAAGCGGCGGCGAACATGCAAGGTCGTGCGATGGGGCGCATTGTTGAATTTCGGTGAAATTGAGTCGCCTAAAGGGTAGGAGAATAATATAAGTATTAGTTTTATAGGTGATAATATACATAACAAGTGCCATACCTTTACCAAGTGCCCAATCTAAGGCCTCAAGGGTTGTTTTCTCCATGGGATCACCGATGATGGTTCCGTCATCTAATTGAACGAGGGCGTGTGCAGCTGCCAAACAAAGAGTGATATCCCTGCTTGTTTCCTTAACATCGACCAAACGGAGATGGTCACTGGCACTGAAATCGACGTATGTACAAGATCATTGGGGACATCGGATGAAAACTTACTCGACGCCAACAACACCTTCCACGACCAGGGATTCTGCGGTGATGGTACCAGTTTCAATACAGGCTGCCACCTCGGTTATGTGCTAGCTTACGTGGACAATGTCAGTGGAATTATGTGATTGCGCGTACTTTCTAGACTGGGTGAGGTCGTCTAGTTGAGAGTCGAGGAAAGAAGGTGATTGTTGACGTGTATCCGATAGCTTACGGAGGGATAATGTAATCTGTGTCTGGAGGTAGATCGGTAAAGTGATTCTGGGAATGCACACTCAAGGTTGTTAATTGCGAGATGACCTGACTAAGACGTCGAAGGGAAAATATCTAGCGACGAACCTTGCGAGTCAAGGCCCCTAATGTGCCGATCCCTTCCTTGGCGTGTATGTTCCTTTTAGGGGTCGGGAGGTGGCAGCCTGTACTGGGTAAGGGTATTCGAATCACAACGTCTCAATGGCTTTTGCGCGCACTTCTGTACACTTTACGATCGGACCGAGAATGGCTCTCTGGCCTGAAGACCGTCGTATGTGAGGATCTGCAACTTCTGGACGCGGTGTACGAATATTCCGTTTCGCTGCTCATACACGAGACGCAGGCTGTTCCGGTTCGATCCATTGGATTATCCTACTGTCTAAATGACCCAACGAACCTTGCTGCTTGGCTACATGTTTGGATGCAGGCCATGTTCAGCTTCCGTCCTCGAGATCGAGAAGAGTCATTGACTGTCTCAGTGGTTGGATTTACTATCCCCCATTCGGGCGGTCTTTGCAAAGGAATGTCAAAGCCAGCGTACACAGCTATCACCGAGGCGTCTCCGGACGAGAATGTTCTGTTATTCATCCCGTCGCGGTCACAATGTCAGAATGTTGCTGGTGATTTGATAACGTAGTGTGGAATTGATATCAACACACGAAGCTTCTTAGGTCAATAGACATCGGGGGAGGATTTACAGCCATACATTTCCCGTTTGCAGAATCCGTCACTGTCAGATTTCATATCACATGGGATTGGTATCTTCCATGAAGGCGTCCATCGAGCGGATATGACGTTAATGCTACAGTTGTATCTAGAAGGGGTACTTAGGGTGCTCGTCGCTCGCAGGGAATGATGCTGGATAGTACCGATTCTTGCTGATGTGGTAGTGGTCATGGGGACTCAGTATACCAAGATGGCTTCCTCAACTGATCGGCGGGTTCAAGGTTATACTGTCCAAGAGGTCGCTAGAATGGAATCATATGCTATCCGACCATCCAGGTGAAGAGGATTCCATTTATTCTGGCAGGCCGAGCAACGGGACACATGCGTGGGTGTCTTGACCGAGGGTCTTCCCCTAGAATCGGAGTTATCGAATTTCACTGAGCTCATTACATAACAAGCAGCCACAAGACCGCTACCTGTGGAGAGTCGCAGACGGGATGTACTGCAAGCTCCACGAGTAGGACCTTCATGGCGGCAGGCGTGTAAGAGAGCGAGCGAGGAGAAGGGGGGAGGAAGGAAGGGGCGCGTGGGAACAGCAGGCGACGCGTCGCCAGGCACAAGCCGTTCCCAATGCTACAGTTGTATAGGCTCATTACATAACAAGCAGCCATAAGACCGCTACCTGTGGAGAGTCGCAGACGGGATGTACTGCAAGCTCCACGAGTAGGACCTTCATGGCGGCATGCGTGTAAGAGAGCAAGCGAGGAGAAGGGGAGAGGAAGGAAGGGGCGCGTGGGAACAGCAGGTGACGCGTCGCCAGGCACAAGCCGTTCCCAATGCGGAGGTTGAATTGTAGACGCTCATTGACGCAGCGTGCGGAATTTCCAAAAAAAATAATTTACAATGAAGTGAGACGACGTAAATAAAAATTAAATGCATCAATAAATTAAAATCAAATTGGAGCGACATTTTCTGTGTCTTTTTGAGCTTCGGAGCGATAATGGTATCCAACTAGGGAATTCGAGACAACACCGTCCTTACCGTGAATTCGCACGTTCGCGGCCTGTAAGATCCTCCATCGAACCTTGCCGTGAGTTAGGGTTAATGTCGTTTCGGAATTTGGTCGTGGTCTCTCCGGGTGTAGGCGGTGCTATGGCGCAAAAATCCCACGAACACTATAATGCCTGTCAACCTGACAGCGCATTATAATGCCTTTATCAGGTCTTTTTCAGATGTGTCCCGAACGTTGTCAGATATTTAATATTAGCGAATAATATCATGGCTATTATGACTTACTATCCTTTCCTCCATTCATAAATTTAGTGTAAACGAAGGTTGATGTACTTAATTACTTAAGAAAAAAGCGTAAAAAAGCGTCACTATCTACCCTAGGTTCCATCCTCTTTCTCAAATGTTGGAATCATGTGCCAGCCCCGGATAAGATACTTCACGCGAACAAATTCGCAATTATACCCCTCTAAAACCCTACAACCTTCACATTTTGTCCTAACCCTGGCTCATTCTGCCCTAAGGATTAGCGGCCGGAATTCGCTACTGGGCTGTGAAATAAATGTATACCTTTTGCTCCGAAAATAGCCTCGCCAATTGTTGGGCCTATATGTGGGAGAACTGGTAATGTCATTCACGATCATCCTCACCTTCCCTCTGACATTTCGACCGCGTCTCTGCCATCCAAAAACTCTGTATGTCCTATTGATAATTTAGCTGCCGAAGCGGCCTTGGACGACCCAGAAGTGGATGAAGAACTTAAAGAAGAGGACCGCGAGTTCTATATTAAAGGTGAAACCTTTGATGAATCACTGGATTTGCGGATATCCCAGATGAAGGATTACCTTGATGCCTTGGAATATCAGCGGCAGTTCCGAGATTCACGCTTTTTGAGCCAGCTTGAATTAAAAGGCCGTTCTTTCTCTGTTTTTATGGAGGATTGCTTAGGTCAGGAAAAGCGAATGCAATCACGAAGGACTGTGCGGCCAAATATGTGGGAAGGTACTAGTAATACAATGTTCTACAGGACGAGGCCTTTGGCCCAGGAGCAGTGAATCAGATTTCGGAAAGTTTCTGTCTGTATTTACTTAGATTTAATTCACTATGTTAATTTTTCCCGATTTTTTTTACGCTTGGTAGAGCCTTAGTTATTCCTTTGATTCAAGATATCTTCTCTCCATCATGTGTGTTGATTTTTCAACGACTTTTTTCCTAGTCATTCGCGAATAATTCCTTGTATTTTTTGTTCCTTTGTATATATACATAAATACCAGGAAGAAATTTATTTATGTATGGTCAATTTTTCTCCACGAGATAACATCGCCACCGGAATTTTGAGTGAAACTCGAAGTCGCGCGAATCGCCTGAATCGTGACATGCAAACGTCCGGACTGTCACGCGTGCGAATATTATGTAACGCGCAAATGGGGGGACACATTAGGAAGAGCGGTGCAGCAAGGTACGAGTATTTATTTGGTATTTATTTGTAGTTTGCCCAGGCGGGAACAATGGCAGCGGGCAGGGGCGGGGTCGCAGGCACACGCATACACGCGCAGGCACGCGGGTGCGCAGGCCCGCGCTCCCACGCATAGGCGCGTGCGCGCGCGCGTATGTTAGGTTATGCTATTAGTATATACTCCCGGTGTCTTGCGGGGGCGGCTGGTAATTGGAGCTTCGCGAGCGTCGTGTGACATGAAGACCTTCCTGGTGGGAAGATGTGACGTGCGACTCGTCAAGACTAGGACACCGTGTTCGTCACAGTGCTCTTCACGTGACATTTTCGAGCTCCGCTATGGACAGCGACACGTCACCCGACTCCACGCATCATTCATGCCTTTCTCTGCCTCCCTTGACGCTGGTAAGATAGGCCCGTTCTTTCTATTTTCTTACTGATATGTTTCCGTCTCAGCCTTGTACAAGGCCGGGGAGGAAAGTGGCCTGATTGCGGGGTTAGTAAATGGATATGTGCTCCCCGAGTCAGAAAAGGCTTTTCTAGAACTCCTGGGGGAAATGGGATACTCATATCGATCGGCATGTGCTTTTTATGTGCCTAAGGACTCATAAGATTAAGATTAATTGTTTGCAGTTTGACGCCTTTGCCCCAGACTTGGGTCGTTCACCGACCATGAAGCCCTACTGGGAAACCTATAAAAAGAAAAAGAAATCATGCAAGCAGGTTACCATGCGTATCAAGCAAAAACTTGTGAGTAACATATGTTTTTTATAGTACTCTTCATTTATTTCTCAGGTTCACGAATTAAACCTTGGGAAACCACCGAGGACGATCTTTGACCTCCAGCAGATTGGTGTCAAGGTTATCCAGCGCAGTCACACCACGGAAAGCCCCATACCCAATACATACTATCTTGTGGATGCTGGGAATGAAGAACTACTCCAGTTCCACAAGAAAACGCACATTGTTTCAAGCCGGCATCGCGAGTGGCACACTGTGGAGGAGAACGAGAGTGTGATCTTTCTCAATGAGCAGGGTGAGGTGCTGGTTCATTTTCCTAGTATTCTCTAACATAGCAGACAGGAGAAATTGAACTTGCTATTCTGCGTGGGATATGCGGTCGCCAGGACATTGTAGACTACATTACAGGGATCATCGAGGAAGCTGCATTTACCCGACGGAATGTCTGCGTGAGTCCTCAGTCTGAAATAGGTTCGTGATCTTGATGGTTCTGTAGCCACATCATGTTGGAAAAGTTATCCAGTATGGGTACAATGCTGGACAGTGGCACAGTTGTATCTGGGGTCTTGTGAACAACCTGAAGCAATCCAAGCTCACCCCAGATGAAAAGGCAAAGTTTGACAGCCGGATGTTGAATCTTTTTGCGGTTGGCTGGAACCTTGTTAAAAGCCAGGCTCCGGCAGAGGCTGTCGAGCCAGTTCTAGAAGCTATCGCAAATGCGGGATTGCCAGAAATGGCTGCTGAGGGATTTCAAGGTAAGGAGGCCCTTTACCAGAAGGTTTTGCTCAATGTTTCATCTTCAGACACAACCGGATATTCACTTGAGCTTGAGGAAACAAATGTCAGATTCTCCCTCACTGAACGCGCTCCATGTGAAGGATATATAGCTGTAAATTATGCTGCGTGAGTACCTTTTTATGCACTCACATTTCATACTCATTATTTGCAGGCGATGTCACACAGATAAGATATATGCACCATATGCATTTTCATGGCAAACACATTACAAGCCTCCTGATGGATTTGAGGGTAATCCAGGTGGAAACTATGCCGATCTAACCCTGGCTGTCACTATCCGCTCTTCAAAAGACTCCCTAATGGTATTTAAGCCTAATTATCCTCATGGCACAACACTCTTCAAGCAAGGGACAGAACGAGCTGGTATTCTGTTTAATTTCTCTACTCACATTAAGGATGCATTTGAGGCGGCTAGGAAAAAGCAAGAGGAGGGTATTGTAGTTGAAGAATGCATTACCCCCACCACTATTTAATAGTTACACTCTATTCAAAATGTAGTTTATGTACCGTTGTCAGACATGGGATCAGTTTCCATCTTTGGTGGTAATCCAGCAAGATATTTGTACACACACTTGCGACGCAGTCAGCCCGCAGCTGCCACGCCCCGCTGTAAAAGCCGAATACATTTTCATTGAGAATTTGCAGTAGCATATTCACTTCTAACTTAGTCATGGACTTTTGAGGATTTGATGGTCCGACGTATGGCCTCCGTTGGCACTCCACTGTGTAGGCATAAGAATTAATTCTTCTTCGTCGTTGTCGTCGTCTTGCATTGCGCTGGTTTGCCATATCTTCTCATTGTTATCAGAGTTAGCGACCGTATTCGATGCACTGGCTTGCGAGTAAGAATTGTTATGGTTCCGTGGCTTGTGAACTGAACCTGATCCCTATGAGGATTTGGCTCGGGTAGTAATCAGCTCTTCGTCCGATTCGCCAAATATATTTGGGACGCTACTTGGTGGATCGTTAGATCTACGAAAAGGATCAAAAGTGAAAAAAGGCTACATATTGTTTGGTTGCTGGATCGGATGCTGCATGGAAACTTTGGTTCTGTTTCATACTTGTGGACTTTATCTTACCGTTCTTCAGAATTTTGTGTGTTGTTGGGGCTAGTGGAGATTTCGCAGAGAATACTGTGCCAGGTCCGAGTGCCTGTGCTCGAGTGATTCTGGATTCTATTGCAGTAAGAGCGTTCTCTTCCAAGGCTATACCCTGAAAATGTTCCCAATGGTTTCTCCTTGGACTCTGTGGTGCTTTATCTTCTGAAAGCTGGGTCTGATGAAACGGGTGGCAGGTCGATATCGATCATCGATTCCTGGTTAGGTTTCCGAGACTTCGGGCTACAATGGTGGCAAGTCGTCTTATAGTCTTTCCCGCCTCGACCTCCCGTAGATTAATGACAACCTGTACTTTTGATCCGAGAGTGATAAAATGCTCCATATGTTCCTGCCAAAAATGGAGAAATGACTTGGATCTGTACAGAAATAATCGCAAAATAACCTTTAATGTCTAACAAAACCCGTTAGTTTAGCGGAAGGTGGAAAGGTTGATGACGGAAAAGTGGACACACATTTTGAACGCAAGGAAAGCCATACATATCCACATCTTGTATTCGTCTCAGTAGCATCGTTTGCATCTCTTCACAATAAGCACTGAAGGTAGTCAGCAATCGAATGACCTGAAAGAAAATTCGTGTTACGGGGTATGTGTCAATGCTGCTAGACCTGCAATTTGTGCTTCAGTCGGACCAGAAAGCGAGGTAGCTCATCAAATCGAATCCTGGACATGTGCAGTTGCTGCATCCGTCGACATTGCTTGGGATGCAAACTATAGCGATGGCTGCCGGGATCCCGGGGACACTCCTTGCTAAAGGAATGAGCTTGGGCCTCGACCGATAAGGCAGAGACTCGGAGGCTTAAATGAATGCCTCGTGGCATCCTAACATTAAAGTACCTTCTCGCTATCTGAACACTGGCTGTCACCCACTGGCACCCCTAAGAGAGGTGAGAAGAATTCTCAGCCCGGTAAATCACGTGATCGATGTTCTAAGGCCTTACAAGAGACTAGAAGCATAAAGTGGCAAGTCATAAAACAAAAGTCATCATAGAGTAAACTTACAACAGTGTTAGAGTCTGACACGATCATTGGCCTGACGCTACGATCCTGGACTCCATTATTAGCAAATATACGTTGGCAGGTACTGGCTAGACTGAACAGCAGTGCCTTTAATTATTGACGAATCGGGGATTGAGATACACGCGTATAGTGTATACGAAGAGAGACGAAGAGTAGATAGATGAAGAATAAGATGAGTGCACACCGGTTGTAGCGCGACCAAGAGTCTGGCAAAGATTGCATATGCTATTTTGGTATTATTATTTTTTTATTTTTTCTCCCCCAGGAAGTCAAATAGTTAATACGACAATTCTAACATGTGGAAATAGCCTCCTACTATTAAATACACATACTTAAGTGCAATTCTCCGAGGCCCGCGTTGGAAAGTGTTTCAGTAATCACCAACTAAATGGACAGCTGTAGGAAATCAAGCACAGACAGTATATAAATGGACATTTATCTAGAAATACAGATTATGGGTATAAAATATTGCTATATGGGACCGCCGGAAAATATTAGGAAAATAATTAAGTGAGAAGAGCCTCTGAATAGAAGTTGAGCATTTCCCGCTTAACTTCAGTTATCGTTGGTCTATCATTAGGTTCAACCCAACAACGGTTGAGCAATTCCCAAAGCTTATTAGTATCCAGAATTGCATGTCGAAGGGCTGCCACAGGTACCTTAGGAGGATTCTTATGGACAACTTCAAATAAAACACTTCTCTGTTGGAGGTATGTATAGGGAACATCGCCTGTCAATAGCTATACAGTACTATGTAGTCAGTATATCAGAGAAAAAAAGCATCATAACAACGCAGACAAAACAAACCTGAAGTGAAGTAGATGCCCACGAATATACGTCAACAGCTTTGGTGATTTGGCCGTTCTGTGAAAGAAGAGTTTCAGGAGCGCACCAGTGTACAGAAAAAGCCACTGTTGTTATGGTCAGGCCACCCGTTGTTCCTGTTGTCGCGTCTATCAACCGGGATAACCCAAAGTCGCTAAGTTTGGCGTGACCGTCATCATCGATCATAACATTCACCTAAGAACCCTTTATTGAGTGATTGGAATGGCAATAATCAATATAAGGGTTAATTTGATTCTAGTATCGCCTGAGAACACATGATTCGGTCGGCGAGCTCGATCAACCAGAACAATCATCATGATGAGCTCCTGGCTTAGAAGCACGCTGCTTGTAGTTCTCTGTTTCCATCAGGTCATCGTGCTTCTCAGCTAACTGTGTGGAATAAACGTGCAACTCGGAGAATTATTTTCACAACCCTAATCCAGGACATCATACTCATATCAAGCAAAAATTGGACGTGATACTGAGTTATGTAACGACTCGGCCTACCCAAATGTAAATATCTCCATAAATAGGCTCCCAACACGATATCTCCCGCTTTCTAGAAACCGTCTTAATGTATCGACCATGTTTATGAAGAGTGTTAATCAGGGATTGAGGTAGCACTAATTGGGGTGGGATTGGGTATGAGCAGAAGGAAAGCAGAGTAACATTAATGAAGAAGAACAGAGAAGTAAACATTACTATAAATTTCTACTTGATATTTGAGGCCCAGCAGGGTATGTATTGGCTGTGCACAAGCATAAGATTGATACGTTAACATAGACTTGGGGAATACCATCATTCCAATCCGATACAGAGGCTATACATAGGCACTGGCAAAGTAACTTAACTCAGTGCAAAGCCCGGGGCGATGTAACGTACACTCTAATCCGGTGTTCCTAAGCCAAAAAATGCACTGACCAGGAATTGAACCCAGGACCAATGGTAAACTACACAATGCATTCTACCACTAAGCCATCAGACCTGCTGGAAACCCTACCTTCCTTGCAATTACCTAATAAATTAACCAAAAGCAATTCAACTATATAAATTGTAAATTATTTTCATACTATGCTTTAAAGTGAGAGTTGAATCTCAAAGACATAAAAGTGATAAAGAGACATGAGACACAAAAAAATGACAAAAAGAGAACAAGCCGAACATATAATCAGGACAGATAGTCTACCCATATCAGAATATCAAAATACCTACAACTACCAGATGAGTTGAATCATCCATCTCCAGACAAAAAAATCATAAAACACATTACTACTTTGTTCCCAAACAAATCAAAATACTTTCTCCCAAGAACTCTTTCACATGAGCTACTGTCCATTCCAGTTTATCAAGAAACTCTTTCACTTCTTGCCTAGGCACACTGTCTGAAACACTACGATCAATGAATACTACAAATATTCTCAAATATTTGAGTAGTTTTTTCTAACCAATCAGTAAGATCAGTGAAAAAATCATATCACTAAATCCTATATAAAATAATCCATACCAACTGATCCAGATGTGGGTATTCCTTTTCTGTATTCTGAAGTCCAACAACTATCCCTTTGAATTTGGAAACATGATTCTTCATAACAGCTTCAAAATACTGTAAAAATAAAATAAAATCCCCTTTAGACAACTATCAAACTCTTAACCAGACATACATACTAATTCCAAGTCAACTGGTCCCCCCTTTTGCAGACCATCAGACACATTCTTAAGAAGGTCTAATACTCCTCCACCAAGTTTATCCAAAAACTGAACAACTTGGTTCGGCTTGTCTGCAACAAAATGTGGAACTCCCCACTTTGAAAAGCTAGATCCAGACCGTGGCCTAATAACCATCATTGATGATCCAACTCCATCTCTACCACCATTCTAGCCAAAAATACTTTCTTTAAAACATTTCAAATAAATCTGGCACATCAACAAAAACCCACCTCATTTGCTTTCTTCTTCAGATTCTCAACAGCTTCTCTTCCTTGCTTAATTAGTAAAGTTATCTGCACCTTCATAGTTGTTAGCCGAGCTTCTTGGTCATTTGGTCCAAGTTCATCATGCCCTGCAACCCACTCCAACATTTCCTCTACAAGCTCAATATAGCTCTCTACACTATATTCCTCAACTGTACTCCATGTCCACCCCAAATGATAGCCTTCAAAGGGATCTGAAAATTAAAATTCAGTCTAAGAAAACAACTAGATTAAGCATTATTTTGCTCATACCACACATCAACAACTTCTTAGCAGCATCAGAAACAGGAGATCTCTTTATCACACCCCCACTCTCCCTAATGTCTCTATGTTCCGATTTTGAACATATGCACGATTGGCTACACTTAGGTCGCAACTTTGAATCACTTGTCTGCCCCAATTGATGTATGCCCGTAGCTCATCTGCAGTAGCAGTACGTAATGTATGATCCCATTTAGCAGCATCTATCATATTATTTTCTTTGTTAGCATAATTCAAAAATATTAATCCAAACATACCTAGGTAGATCCTCAATGTTTTCGCAACCCCAACAGGGTCAACCAGGCCTGAAATACCCTTCAGTACTTTCTCACCATACTCCTCCTCCAGCTCTTTTATAGCCTCTGCTTTCTCAGCTAGAGCCATATCAGCACCTA
>KN837237.1:113137-126882 GCA_000827215.1 Sphaerobolus stellatus SS14 | reverse complement strand
CTAGCAACAGAGTCCTCCTTATGCCAGTGCTCCCCCCATCCAGACAAACACAGATCAAATAGCAGAATGAATGAAAGAGGAAGAGCACATGTAGATGATTGCCCACACTTCTAGCAACAGAGTCCTCCTTATGCCAGTGCTCCCCACATCCAGACAAACACAGATCAAATAGCAGAATGAATGAAAGAGGAAGAGCACATGTAGACAATTGCCCACATTTCTAGCAACAGAGTCCTCCTTATGTCAGTGCTCCCCACATCCAGACAAACACAGCTCAACAAAGGAAAACATCGCAAACAAAAAAGAAACGAAAACATCACAAAAAAAAAAAAAAAAAAAAAAAAAAAAAAGAAAAGAAAAGAAAAGAAAAGAAAAGAAAAGAAAAGAAAAGAAAAGAAAAGAAAAGAAAAGAAAAGAAAAGAAAAGAAAAGAAAAGAAAAGGAAAGAAAAAACATAGAGAAACATCGCAAATAGGAATATAATCAACTCACAGGCATTAGCAAGTCTTGAATAAAGGAATAAAGATGTGAATAGGGCTGGATAGAGAGAGGGAACAAGAGATGGTGGTGGTGAGAAGCAAGAGGTGCAAGAAGCATGGCGGAGTCTAAAGCGGAGTTACAAGCGGAGTTACAATGCCCTGACATCGGAGTTAGAAATTGCTATTCTGGGGCAATAGATATGTCGTGACATGGTGGTGCACAGTGGAGAAGGGCCCCTAGAACGTCGCTGTGCACAAAAGATGCGCACCGCGACGTCCTAGGGGGCCGTGGGTCTGGCTGTGGGTGAAGGCGCAGGCAGCGGCATAGAGGGCCACAGACTGTCCGGACGGCGACAAGGGGTCGTCGTTAAATCCCCCGAACGAAGGGAGCACTTATTATGTCAGAATTTCCTGCGCGTCAAGAATTCACCGGTGATTTGAACATCTGCCACGTGATCAGCGACGCGTCCTTTCTTGAGACCGCTTCCCCGTCCTGTCATCGCCTTCGACTTCTCTCACACGCGTCCACGCCAAGTATGCTACTCTCGCAGCTAAAATTAACTATTGAACGTACCTTCTCTGCCGAGACATACTCGGAGCACCCACATATCATGCACATGCCGAAGGATGAGTGGGAGAAATGGTTTGCCGAGCACAGTATTGTGACTTCCTGGCGGAGTAAAGGAGTTTATCGATCTCGTAAGTCATTATCCACTATGTGTACAATTATAAACCTTACATTATTATGGTGTAGAACCTAAGAGTGGTCGTAAATGCAAGGTTGAGTGGAGTATACAGAGATCGACGAAAGCCTGGTTTGAGTCCAAATAAAAAGTGTAATCGGGATGCTTCAACTAAGGTACAATGTCCCACCAAGATAACGGTCTCAAAATTGCCAGGTTCGGAGCTCCTCGAAATTAAATATTTCTGGGAGCATTGTAACCATGGTATGTATCGACTGTTCGTCCCATTCGCACTCTAATCCTTAATATTGCGGTATACTTTAGATCCTACCACTATTCGTGACATGAAAGAGTCTAGAAATCCCGACGCGGTTCGGACATGGCTGGATGAAAGGGTCGCAGAGGGCTTCAACAAGAAAGCAATACAAGCAATGCTTCGATTACCGTCTGAGGAGCTTGCAGAGGTTCGTTTTCTTCATTCTATTTTGGCTTTGCACAAGTCTGAACTAATTGTATGATTTTTGTAGCTCAACGTGGAGAATGAGAGTTTGCCATATAGCATCAAAGTAACAGCTCAAGATATTTATAATGCTGTCCAACGGAAAGCCAAGGGTAGGACAATTCTCGCTCCTGAGCTGAACGAGAGTGTGGATATATGGATGGCACACTTGCGGGTGGCCGGTTGGTCCACACTCCAAGAAACGACTCCTGGTGAGGAAGGCCGGGGAGGTTATACCATTGCATTTGTTTCTCCGTGGCAGAAAAGGGCATGTATTATATTTTCACTCTTTTAATGGGTTTTCTAATCCAGATTTCGTTTATCTAGCTAATTGGCGAGTATGGAAAGGGCATTGTATGCATCGATTCAACACATATCACGTGCAAAGGCCGCGACAAAGAGAAAGTTTTTCTCAATATCGTTGTAACTCGAGACTGAGTGACGCGTGAGGGGCGTGCACAGTGGGACAGAACCCCTAGAACGTTGCTGTGCACAAAAAGTGCACACCGTGACGTCCTAGGGGACTGTGGAGGGTGGTGTTGGTGAAGCGGCTGAGGGCGGCATAGAGGGCGCGCGGACGGTGCGGGCGACGACGAGGGGAGCGAGGGGAACGCGTGAGAGACGTGCACAGTGGGGAAGGGCCCCTAGAACGTCGCTGTGCACAAAGGATGCGCACCGTGACGTCCTAGGGGGCCGTAGTGTCCCTGTTGATTTTATTCAATGAATGCGTTTGGCGGTTTCATTAGCTGTGCAGGTGTAGCAGCGTTTGGTTAGGACAAGCGAAGGCTTGCGTGGAAAATTCTCTGGAGAGAATGACTTGGCGCAACGATTGTATTTATAAAGGAGTGGTGATGATTGGCTTTTTGTCTGAGATGTAGGCCCATCTATTGAATGATTCAAACAATTTAAGTAAATATTTAATCGAAGACAGAGGAATATTAGGGTGTTTCACGTTGGCGTTTTTTGGCTGTTTTTCGAATATTTTTCCGTATTATTTTTACAATATTAATATTCAGAAAAATCCAAAAAACAGTGTAAAAAACTCTTCAACATGAAACCGGGGTCATAAAATGACAGCAACATCAGTAATATAAGTCTCGCCGCTCTCTCGCATGTGGGTATGGGTAACTGTGGGTGCCTCACCGACCGACATGCCTGCCGTTCCGCTTCGAGATCGACTTCTTGATGAAACCCTAGCTTATGCCACACAAGTACGACAACGACAGCACAATATCGAGGTTCAGGATGGCATGGATTTAGATCAAGCAGGCTCTGATGTGGATTCAGACTCATCTTTGTCTTCGCTCAGCACTTTATCATCTCTGTCCTCAACCTCCACTATCGCGAACGACCTGTCAACAGATTCGGAATTTGGAGGGGGAATGGATTGGGCTGGGGATGGGATGTTTTTCAACAATGATAATGAGGAACAGGAGGAGGAGGAGAGGCATAATCAGCGAATGCAAGCAATACACCGTCATCTCACCTTCATCCTTACTAACCGTGTCCTGGAACCCAATTTTGTCCACAAGCAATCCCAACTACATCTAATCCTGGTTCTTTACAAGGAAGATGATCCCAAACGTTTTCGTCGAAATCTCAGAGCCTCCCCATTAACATTCGACGCCGTCCTATCACGCATCATTGAGCACCCGGTCTTCTTCAGTCAAGGTCCAAAGCCCCAGATGCCGGTTCAATATCAACTAGCAATATCCTTGTTTCGTTTTGGGCATTTTGGCAATGCGGCTTCTGTCGAATCAATTGCACAGTGGGCTGGGGTCTCTGCGGGGCAGGTTGTGAAGTGCACCCGCCGAATCATGATCGCATTTGCCTCTTTGCATGACAAGGTTATGCGGTGGGCTACAGCAGATGAGAAGGCAGAGGCAAAGAGTTGGGTTGGAGCTGCATCGTGCCCTGCATGGAGGCATGGGTTTGCAATGGTGGACGGAACATTGGTACCGCTGGCAGAGAAGCCTGGTTTTCATGGTGAAGCTTATTTCGATAGGAAATCGAATTATTCTCTCAGTGTCCAGGTATGTATCACGCTTTATGACATTGTCTCTCACTGATCATGTGACAGTTAATCACCCTTCCGAATCTACGTATCATCGACTATGTAGTGGGTCACTGTGGCAGTACCCACGACTCAACTGCCTTCCAATCCTCTCGGGTATTCAAGGAACACAGACAACTATTTGAGGATGGTGAATGGATATGGGGAGACTCTGCATATCCATCAGAGTCATGGTGCATCACACCCTTTAAACGACCAGCAGCTGATGTGCCGGAGAACCGTACCTTTAACTATTGGGTCTCCCGCGTGAGTCTTGAGTAGTTTGCGTATGTCCCGTTTCTTGACTAACATTGGTTTAGGTTCGCATCCGCTCTGAGCATGCCATGGGATTGTTGAAGGGTCGGTTCCAATCTCTCAAGGGGCTACGTCAACAGATCAAGGATGAGCGTGACCATCGACTCGCAATTGAATGGATCCGCACTTGTCTGATCATTCACACGCTCATCCATGATGTTGAGGAGGAGATGAACACCCATGACAGGGATTTTGATGAATTGTTGATTGAAATAGGTTTGGCAGGTGGTGGAGAGGTTGATAATGGCAATGATGGTGGTGATGGACAAGCAAACCGTCTCTCCTCAGGACAGCGGAAAAGGAATGAAGTCAAGAATAAATTATTTCAGAGTGGAATAGTACATAGACCATAGTTATTGTAATAATATCTAATGTTCATAGTTAGATCCCAATGTGTTTGAGAGGTCAGGCAAACCATTGTGTGAACCGAAATCAAAGTTTGTCGGCCAGTCATCCAGATGGGATGCAGTCGATGACACTTCTAAACTAGGATCACGGTTCTTTGATTTATGTTCAAGCTCCCGCAACCTAAACTCATGTTCCCGTTGTTCACGCTCCGCTGTCATCCTCTCAGTCCTAATCTGACGTGCCTCCTCTCGCTCCTCCTCTCTAACCCTCGCCCTTTCCTCCATTTCCAGCTTCACAAGGCTTTGCTTTGCCTGCGCCTGCTTTTCTCGGAACCGTATGAGTGCGAGTCGTTCTTCATGTCGTGCGTTGTCCTTTGCTCTCATCCGTGCAACCTCGGCAGTTTCAATCTCTCGGAAGTCAGAGAGAGACTCGGATTTCCTCATTTTCGGAAGAGGCAGGGCTGATGTCGAGCGCTTCACAGGCTTTGCGCTCTTTACAGATCTGCCATCACTGGGTGATAAGAGCACAGCTGCTGACTGTCTCTTGGCAGCAATCCGGGGAGATCTTTTTGGAGTGACAGGAAGGGATGCCTGCTACAGGATATCAGCATATGTTATCATGCATGACTGAAACTATACTTACATTAGTCACCTGATCCTCAATCCCACTCTCAATCCCACTCTCATTCCCGCTATCATTCCCGCTATCATTCCTGCTATCATTCCCGCTATCATTCCCACCGCTCTCTGCACCTTGATTATCATCAATATTCTTCTTCTCTCCATTCACTAAGGCTTCCACGTCTCGTTCGGTTCCTGCCTTGGAATTTGAAATGGCGATGGGATTATAGTTCGGCAACTCACGCCAGAAGGCATGCAAATCATCCCAAAATGGGAATTCCTGACGGATCAAATCTGTATAATAATTACAACGAAGAATATACTGCTTGAAATAAATCACATACCAATCTTGTTCGCAATCTCAGAACCAGCCGTGACATCTTTTGAGTCTAAT
This sequence comes from Sphaerobolus stellatus SS14, assembly GCA_000827215.1. Classification (NCBI taxonomy): domain Eukaryota; kingdom Fungi; phylum Basidiomycota; class Agaricomycetes; order Geastrales; family Sphaerobolaceae; genus Sphaerobolus; species Sphaerobolus stellatus. The sequence continues at coordinate 121,492 of KN837237.1, read as the reverse complement.
CCAGCCCCCGTTTTTCCTAATCCTTTCACGTGTGCCACATATGTCCTCTTGAGCCTGTTATGATTAATAAGTGTAAGTGACGTAGGACTCTTTGGAGCTTATGCAAACTGTCATACCTAGCAAGATGTTGCCCAACGGATTTGCCATACTTGTTGGGGTTCTTGTCATATTGGCTAACCAATGTCAAATCCTTGCTTTTTCCAAAGACCTCGTCTGCAAGCACAAGAAACATTTGTGTTTTTCCATCCTTGCCCTGACTCTTTTTCCTACCAGATGCTTTCGCATCGTGCGTTGAATCAGAGAATAGTTTGCGGCGGAAGTCGGGGTTGTCAGTTAGGTATTCGATGATGCTAAGGGTCCACACAGGATTCACATCCCACAGGATCCGCTTCGCCGCACCACTATCCCCATCAACTTCTTTGATATCATCGTCTTGAATTACAATAGTTGGATTTGATTCGCGAGCTTTTGCTGATGGCTGAGAGATGCGTTTGGGTTTTACTGCAAGAAGAGACAGTGGGCTGGGAAGGTCGGGAATGCCTTTCTTTTTGTTGGAGCTTCCTCTGGGACGACCGGCAGGCATGACGGAGTCAAATGGAGGGATGCTTACTAAGGAACTGTAAAGTTGGTTGCTTATGTGATTTACGTCTTGATATTCATACATCCAAGGTTCTGAAAAATAGCTCCCAAAAAAAAAGGGAAAAACGATGCAAAACGAGCTCTGGAGCTGCTTTTACTATTTTTTTTCGGGAATTTTTTGACCAAAAAATATTCGAAGAAAATGCCAAAAAATGCTCAAAAAACGCCAACGTGAAACACCCTATTGCATACCTGCTTCATTGCTTGCACCACCCAGAACGAGAGCCCGAAAATGTAAGGTGCTTAGTGCACCTGCTCCTATGTCTTGAAGTGTAAGGTCAGATGATAGTCGCGCTTTCTGATATTGAGCCTAAGCAAGGGAATATTTGACTCGATTTAAGTCGGCAATTAAATGACGTTTGCGGAGCTTAACTAGTATATCGAGTATTGAGGTCGAAGGATTAACATCTAAAAAGAAATTAAATGGAAGATCAAGGCGAAGAATTATAAAGGACATACTCATAACTATACTTCGAGGCTGTACCCCCACAATAAAAATGCTGAATTGTTTTGCTTGGCTTGACTCACAGTCATATATTATTAGTAAGTTCTATTGGTGTGCACCCTGCGTAAGAGTCTATTAAAATATTAATAGATTAGATTGGCCGGTTTGGATACAACTGGGCAATGCACCTAGAGCGATCACGCAGAAGACCAAATTAAGAAGAAATAGAACTCCATATTCAAGAATGAGGCTTGAAGTCGGAATGAGTTGCCGAATGAAGGACAGGGTGATTGAAGCCAGAGATAGAGCAATGACTTTGAGCTCATTGGATGGAATGTAGCGAGCAGTGACTAGCGATGTCTTCTGGAGACAGTGATTCGAAATAGATTTGTGGCGGGCGTTTCGTTGTCCAATTGCAATGAGCCTTCGAAGATGCTGAGGACGTCGGCAGGCCTTGCTGTCCATCATAGTCGTTCTTCCCGAAGTCGAAGTCGCACAAACACAGCCGCGTCGAGTCAGCTGGCCTACGCCTCCCCTAGCAAAGTTTAGACGCCCGTGCCCAAACTTAGCTAAAATTTCCCGCGTGCTGTCCAAGAGGACTCTCCAGGTCTCGCACCGTAAATTCAGACTGCTGTATACAGAAAAAAATTGGGAATATACAATTTTAGATAAAATAAAATAAAAACTAAGTAGAAGCCTCTTTTGCAGGAGGTGGTGTTCGATAAAACATTACCCCAGCTCCTTCACGCCAGGTTGTCGGCCGACCCGCTCTAGTTGAGCTTTCAAGTTTGGTTCGTGTCATGTCTCTCAACCTACCTCTCTAGCTATTATTTAGCTTATTATTGCGACATCTATCCAAGTATCCTTAATTCAAGCAGGTATGCCATTATTTCAAGATAGTAATGTTTTGTACTGGCATATTAATAAACATGATCCCAGTCATGTCCTCCGAGGCAGAAATCCCGAAACAATTCTGTAGCAAATCAAGTTGCAGGAAGGAGCTTCCTCCTGTGAAAGATCATAAATGAAAGACTTGCAAAATGCATCTCGAAGATAGCCGCAATCGTCACTTGAAGAAAGCGGCCCAATCTCGCACGCCTGTCAGCCAGGGTCAATACATAACCAATAATGTCGCCGCCTCTCATCAACTCCCTGGAGATATTCAAGTACCTTCCACCAATAACAATGGAACTGGAAGACCTTCGAAGTGTACAAGAATAGAAGGACAGGAGAACCAGGAGAACGGGCAAGACGTGTCATGTTCGGAAACAGAGAAGTCGCGAAGCAAACGTGTCAAAGTGCGTATTTACTTATCATTAAATGAGTAGTGTTACTGAAGGGTATTTAGAATATTGAACCTCTCAAATCCGATAGCACGAGAGATTTTTTCAACTCCCTACAGAATGCTTTCGTACAAAACACGGATGTGGAATTCGATGGCTGCTATGAGATACTGAGTGATCCCCATATCTCTTATCAGGAGCGCATCAAGTTTATTGCAGAAGAGGTATGGAAAGTAACGGGATATCGCTGGACGTGCCTGTTCTATTTTATAATCTTCATTTTATTATTCTTAGACTAATTTGCTCAGGACTAGCACGAAAAGGTAAACGAAGGTAAATAATTGTGTAATTATGTAATCGCGGCTGTTTCCGGTGGTGGTCTTACTTGGGAAGACCCTAGGGAGCAGCAATCCTACGTCCCCCCCATCTAATATTTAGACGCCTTACGTAAAACATTCCCGCGCGTCATCTAACTTGCCCGTCGCTGGCTCTACTGCTCGTCTCTCTCTTCGCCCATCAATGACAGCGAAAAAAAAAACCCTTTTGTGAAAATATAAATCAATTATTTAAAAATTGTGAAATAATTTTAATAGTCATTAAGTATAATTATAAGTAGGTTTACAATTGACATTCAACGCCAACGATACTTGAATAACAGCCCAACTGATGTTCTTTTAATTTCAGAAACTAAGATATAAAATACATATGATCTCAAACTAGTTAAGTTGTCAATAAGCTGCAACTATAGTCATAAGGAGATGCTACATTTGGAATTCAAGACTCACGGCCAAAAGAGTGTTAGCCGTCACGTGACTGAAGCGTCTAGTCATCACATGACTGACACATCTTGTTTCGCATCTCTTCCACTGTCTTGAAAATGGCGACTTCAAGTCAACGTCAGTGCAGCAATAGTGGCTGTAAAACTGACCTTCCACCGGTCGAGCAGTATAGATGGAAGACCTGTGAGAAGCATCGTCAACAGGCTTGTGCAACCATGAAGCGGAAAAGAGCTTCTGGTCCAGAAGCCTCTCAAGACGAATCTATACAGCCACCTTCACGTTCTTCCCTTCTATCGCATCCGTTCAAATCGTTGAACTCAAACAGACCACCTTCTCGTTGTTGCCTGACAGTCGGTGGGAAGGAGAATGTGGCCCCTGACAGTGATGACGTATCAGAAGCTGAGTTTGGGAACGAGAAGAAGCGAACAAAGGTATTATTTCTTGCCTGGTATTTTTGCGTATATTAATGTCTAGATTTCTATTAAGCTTCAATCATCTATTCAATATGAAAATGCATCAGCAATGTTTTATTCATTGAAACTTCGAATGCGCGAGAAGCAGCCTGTACACTCCATGGATCCTATGAAATGGACTTGATTCTTTCGTCAAGGATGCTGAACAAATCCGAATGGTTCTTGAGGAAATCTGGCAGATTACTGGTTACTGCTTCACGTGAGTTTATTTTTAAATACTTGAGTATGACAGGTGTATTGATTTATGTTGGATAGCCTGAAGGATCATCGTCCATGCAAATTTGGACGAACATCACGCTTTTGGTGCTGTCAAGATCAGGGACGCAAAAAGAAGAGCAAGAAGAAGACTGGCACTCGTGATAACGAAGGGATGGACCGCTTTGACTGCAAGAGCAGTCTCACGATTTCAGTGTCACGCAATGAAGCCAGTTCAACACGTCAATCAATCACTGTGCATCTTGAACATGAAATCAATCCTAAGTATGTACCAGATTCATCAAAATGGATTTGCACCTGTCCAGCATTCATGAGAAGTCGTTTTTTAATTTGCAAGCACCTGGTTCAACAAGTTCACCCGGTGACGGCACACTTCTTCAAATAAGCCTCCAGAAATCGTTCTTTGCCCTTCTGGAAGCATGAGGACCTCAGGCCACTTGACGGTTCAAGCTCCCAAGTGTTGGAAGCTCCACAGCATCCGACCCGAGACGGTTCTGATTCCCAAATGGGCTTGGATGACGAGGGGCAGGAAGAAGAGTTCTCGTTAGCTTTAGCAGACCAAGCATTCATGGTTACTGCTAAAACGTTTGATGAAAGATTTGATTCCTATTTTTCAAAGGTCGAGACTTTTCTGACCCAATGGAAATATCAACGCCAATTCCGAGACATGCGGTTCCAGGCTCAGCTTGAGCAGCGTGGCAGAGGTTTCTTCCAATTTATTGATGCCTGTGACGATATAAAGCAGCGAATGGATGCTTCAGGAGAACGTCCCAATACTTGGGAGAGTGGCAATATAATGTTCTTCCGTACACCTCCATGCTGCGAAGACTCAACCTAATGGGTTCATACTCTCGTTGGTTTTAGAATTAGAATTTTAAATTTTCTTATAATTATATTTAATGATCACTAGGATTATTTCGCAATTTTTAGATAATTGATTTATATTTTTAAACTATATTTCGCAATGTTTAGATAATGGATTTATATATATATATATATATTACAATATTTCGCAATTTAAAAAAAATTTGATTTATATTTTTACAAAGGGTTTTTTTTTCGCTGTTATTCATGGGTGAAGAGACAGACCTGCAGTAGAGCCAGCGATGGGCAAGTTAGATGACGCGTGGGAATGTTTTATGTAAGGCGTCTAAATGTTAAATGGGGGGAGACGAAGGGGAGCTAGCCCAGGCCCATCTAACTGGCGCTTATTTCGCGCTTATTTGGCTTGCCTCGCGCATGCAGTGTCAAACTGCGTCCTCAGCCTAGAAAAATAATATAAAATCATATAAAATCACATAAAATCTGTAAAAAAATTCAAACATGGAACAAGCACATATAGACTAAGCTGTAGAACTGAGGTGTAATTTTGCCCTTATTGCTAAAAATAGTACACCTCATTGCACCAGTGTCAAGCCACATTCTCAGTCCAGAAAAATTGCAAAAAATCAGGAAAAATCAGAATAAATCAGAGAAAATTAGCAGAGATGGAATGATTGTGGATTGAACAAAATGCACAACTCACATTTATTTTTTACACTTTTAGCTAAGAATAGTACACCTCATGGCAGAAAAGAAGCATAAATTTCATATAAGAAAGGCCATCCACCAAGAAGCTTCTACTTCCTCCTTGTCTCTTACCACCATGTCTAAAACCAACAGTAAAAAAACCACCTCTACATCTCGTAGGCATGTTCCTAATCTAGAGACTAACATGTGGTGTATGTATTATAAATGTGATGCAGTATCATGGTGTTAATTCCAACTATTATTGTTTTAGGTGAAGTCCCCAGCATGAGAAAACCAGCCTTAGCAGGGAGTCGACAGACAAGAGCTGTAGATGCTGATACAGAGACCACAATTCTCCCTGAAGACACTCCACAGGACACAGCACCAGTTCAACCCATGAGGGAATCTGGAACCAAAGCTGATGTATGTCCTTACTTGAATCATTTGAGTTCCATTTAAATTGCCTTAACAGGAAGGAGCTTGTGCAATTTGCATTGACAGAGGGCACATGTGCATTTGTTCCCAATGTCATGCAAAGATCTGCTATGCAGAGACACTCACTCAACCTGGTTGTATGAAACCAGAAATTGGAGAGGCATATAAGGAAGATCCTGAACACTGGCTGTGTGTAAAGTGCAGGAGAAATGCCAACATGGACTGGCCTGTGAGTACAATATCTTGCTGATCATTTCTTTATCATTCTAATCAATTATTGAAGTGGATTGATGGCAGATGTCAAAAGAACTTCCACGTCCTCGTTTTGATATAGATACTCGCCCAGTTCTCACCATCATCTTTACACTTGAAGAGACCCCAGCTGAGGCAAAAATGAATCCAATCGTCTCAATAATGCAATCAACACTTGAAGCAATTCCAATGATGTTGGATCCAACCAAGGTCAGCTTTCTCTTATAATCAACAATCTTTTAATTTTACCAATATCATTCACTGATGTTTTATCATTAAGATGCACACTCTTATTATTTACATGAATGGAACAAGGACTGATGCTGCTGCATTGGGTCGAATTTCTAACTACACAAAGAAAGTTATCCACAATGGTTTACTTGTCAACTTGGTCCTAGACACCCATGCCGATATTCATAAAGGATATGTCTGTATCAAGCCTGCAAGAGGCAAAACAAAAGCAGTAGCAGGTACACTTCATGATGTAAGTACTTAACAACCTGCATTCCTCAAAACAGATCACTCATCATATTTCTCTTTTTGAATAGTGGTTAGAAGGTTTCCTTAGTGAGAAAGTCTTGAAGGCCTTTGCAGATCCTAGATGCACCGTCGTCATCTTGATGTCTACATGTGGTCCTTTGATGCTCACTGGATCTCAACGTGAAGAATGTTATGGCCTTATGATTAAGTGTGTTATAAAATTATTATCTGAACAGGGACACAACACTAATCTGATCAATTTATTTAGGCATAGCATTGATTATATCATCGGTACTGACTGTGCAAGCCTCGTACCTGCTATGATTGCTACGACTATGGCAAGGGTATTGCAGCTTATTTCATCCTTCAAGATGTCACCAAAGGATGCCATTGAAGAGGCCTGTGCCCAGAGGTTACTGGGAATGTATACCAGAGTCATCTTGATGACTCTTGTTCCAATGCCTGGTCATAATAAATTCAAAGTGAACGATATAATGTTCTCCTATGCAGCAGGCACTGTCAAAGTGCATGGATTATCCAATCCAATCTGCATACACTGCGGTTCTAACACCAAGGAAGAACAACACCAAAAGAAGTGGTACTTCAAATGCTTATTTTGCAAGAGCAAAACTGATGCTGTAGAGTGTCCTGAGGATGTTACTAGAGCAGTCCGAAGGGATTTAACTGACTGGGTATGGGTTCAGGGCAGGAGACCATCATGGGATCACTATCCAGACATCTGGGTAACAAACAAGAAGGAAGCTATACCTCTCAAAAATAAAGGCAAGGAAAGAGAAGCAACTGGCACTACAGGGATCCCAGGTTCACTCCCCAAAGTAGCTGGAGATCTACAAGCTCAGATTAGGAAGCTGGAGAAAGAGATAGCCAAACTGACTAAAGAGGATATCATGAAAACCAACATGTTAAACCTAGGATTTGGAGTGGGTCAATGGGAAGCCCAGCTTCAATCTTTCATAGATGCTGATGAGATGGAGGTTGATGACCATATTTGACAGTTTCCAAATCTAATCTAGCTTGACTTATGCCAATCTTTCTTTTTGTTTTCTTTGCTGTTCTCACTACTTTTTACATTTTTCACACTCCAGGAAGAGGAGTGTCATCTTCTGATCTCAATAATCATACAAAGAATGTAGGTCAAAACAGAAAGGGCTCATGTGTAGGTAACCTACTAAAATCTCATTTCTAGAATTCCTCCAATCTGGTGGATTTATTTCCATCATTACAGAGTACTGGTGGAGTGAGTGAAAGAATAACAGCTTACCTATCCAGCCAATCAATCTAATCGCCAGATATTCCTCAAACTCCCACCTTTGCCTGGTATATCACTCCCCTCTTCACCTCTCAAGTTGACAGAAAATCATACAGAGCAACAGGTAAGTATTCATTAAGTACAATCCCATAACACATTAAATATCAACTATTCAATAGGGTTCATCAGCACTTTCAAATCTGTTCCCTTCACTGAGACAGGATAAAGATAAAACTCACTTTAATGTATGTTCAAATATGAATCATTCATCAATATTTAAAGAATGATTTCCAAAGGTAGCATATAATTTTCCTCCACTACCAGGCTTTTCTCCACCTTCTTCACCACTCAAACCATCTCTGAGAGTGAGTCTCATTTAGTATACATCAAACCATCATATTCAGATTAGACATATCAGCAGAATGAAACTGTCTCATCACCAGTTTCTGAGTCATCAGTTATACAATCACCTCCAAAGATGGTATATAATTTTCCTCCATTACTAGGCTTTTCTCCACCTTCTTCACCACTCAAGCCATCTGAGAGAGTGAGTCTCACTTAATATACATCAAAC
>KN837237.1:86857-108477 GCA_000827215.1 Sphaerobolus stellatus SS14 | reverse complement strand
CAATAATATCATTACAGTCTCATCTCCTCATATCTGAAATTAACATTTTATACACCCACTGTAATACCTGCAGAGTATTATCCATAGTCAATCAGAATCATATTGAACTTTGATATGCATTAAAAAAATACTGCTTTTTTGTCTTCTCCTCCCAACACAATAAACTTGTGATTTTTATATCTCAAAACCGGTCCGCCGATTTTCTTCAAACAAAGCTCAACCTTCATGAAATCATCAGGGTTACAACATATAAAAAAATCAGCCCGAAATATGTGCTTTCATTTGAGCTAGCTAACTCCCCCAGCCTATAGAATCATGAGTATATTATCCTTCATTGTGGCTCACATAACTTGTGGATAGCTTGCAAGTTTATTGCTTATAATAGTAAATGACAATACACATTGCTTGATGGCTAAAACTTGCGTGCATATTCCCTGTATATTTTCATAAAAATCCCGAACTTCCTGACTTATTTATGTGGGTCTTCTCTCTAAGGCCCCATATTAGTACGTATGTAGTGCATTGCTTAAAGGATCACAGTTTCTTAAAAGAATATGTTTACGGTCATCGTTCAATTCGATTATGCTGAATCTGTTTGCACCCGAGTATGTGAACAGCAAAAGAAGGAGGGATGGATGTCTAAAACATCATCTTGCTGTTAAAACAATGCTAGCGGCCTTCAAGCTATTCGTCTGCTCATCATTTTATTGAAGGATTACTCGTACAATCATTGGCTGCATAATCAGCATAAAGGATTCAAAACTAGCTATTGTGTTTTTGTAGTAATCACTCTGCCTCTCAGCATGCCGTTTCTACGTAGTTACGGTCTTACAAATGAGTGAGTACTAGAGCAACTCTAAGGCTCAATTGTATGGTTACTGATATTAATTCCTTCAGGTCCAGCAAGTGGATACCATTGAAAGGCACTATATTTTCGTATTCCTACTCGTGGCCGCATTTTGAATTGGGAATACGATGGATTTAAAGAAGAAAGCATCAATCAGGGATCATCATGTTCTGTCAAAATGCTGGGGATTTTTTTATTTCTCTCTAGCGCACATCCCGAAGATTGTTTGAGTCATGCTTATTTTACTTCGGATAGTGTCGCAGTTTAAGTTCTATGAAGCTCTGTCATGTTGAATATATCTCATCTGTATAGTGGCAACCGATGAATGTTCAAGCAGTGAGTATCCCAGCTCCAAGCCACTTGTCAATCCTGCTTTGGACGGATCCTTGCAACATTACTACTTTGAATCAATCTGAAAGCTGTGAAGAATTAGCAAAAGTAACGCAGTGAACACCTAACCCTGTATTCAAAGTTTGTGTTCTCAGCCGTCCTGTTTTGTTCGCTGTATGGAACCTCATAGAAAGTGGTGTTCTCACCCTTAGTTGAGCTGGTGTAAGCAGGTATATATGAAACTGAGGGCAGCATCCAGCAATACATATTTATGACATGGTTAAAGTAATAGTGCCACCAATACTGAATTTAAATAGTAGATTTGTGAGAAAAACAGGACTCTTCACCAGGAAGATGAGATAAATAAAATAATTAGATGGTATAAATGTGTATCTGGTGATTGAGCTACGCAAAATCAGTCATTATTCAACTAGAATGAATATTCTTGACCCACTGTAGATGTGACTACCCATATTGTTTCCTGGATCTGGTACCCGATCCAACACTCCCTTGATTCTGAGATAACTGCTGATCTGATTAGGATGATTTTTATATGGAAATGTAGGTTTTGATGAGCTCAGCAGGACCTCCTTTCTTTGGAAGGTAGGGCTCCCACGGTTGAGGCAGTATTCAGGGAACAAGGGGAAAAAAAGGATCCCTTGATTGGGGGCTGTGGGAAGATGGGTCAAGGGTAAAAGTTGTGGGAGATTGGAGGCAGGATGGTAAAGTGCAGAACCTACTATATTTAGAATGGGTAGGGAGGGGAATAGGATGTATCAGAATATTTTTGTGTTTTCTGGCAAGGGTTTGGGTCGGGGGACTTGGAAGTGTGGGAATCTCAGTAAAGGGATGACAGAGATGTGTGACATGTAACCAGGAATAGGACAGAGTGTGTGGGAGTGTGAATATTCAATTTTTTTTAGGGTTAGGGTTAGAATTGTGAAATTTAAGTGTGTGGGAGTGCAAATATTCAATTTTTTTTTAAATTGCGCAATTTGGGTTTTTTAGAGTTAGGGTTAATTGCGCAATTTAAAAAAAATTGAACGTACCAACCCAACCCTTCAAGAACCCTGCAGGCAACATCATGCACCGGACCAGAAGTGAATTCAGCGTCGTCAACTTTCTAAAAATAATGTCGTCTCGGGAAAGTGGTAGTTATAGATAAGCAATCGAATAAAAGCCTTTCTTCTCTTCTCTTCTCTTCCCTTTCGAATCGCTAACATCTCTTCGCTACATACCTAACTTACCCGCAAATTTCACCCATTTAGAACCGATTAAACTTATACCACACCATACCGTTAGCCCAGACAGTACTCCATTCTTCTCAAATTAAAAGTTGAGATTCTTCCCATTCAAAGTGAAAAATTCCCATCAATGTCATAGTAGCTGTCCTCTCAATACTCAGTTCTCATTGAATTTGTTCAAATATGGTGTGGTTCGCTTAGGGAAGAATAGAAAGGTAAGGTAAGTATCGTCCGTTAAATTTAAAATGGTAATTTTAAAGTATTTTTATGGATATTGACGCTGACTCGGATGCTGAATCAGGGGAATACTTGAATGAGACGGAAACGTGAAACCTTCTCTTCTCCTATCATCTCGTCACGAATTGCTACTCGTAACACCCTCCTGAGATATGTTGTCATCAAAGTTAATCATAACTTCGACTTCCCGCAACTGACCTGAAGCACCTCGTCTGCGCTTGGATGGTAATGCTCACATAGGTGCATGTGAGACTAAGCATCATCTCGTCCTTCCAGTTGCCCATTCCCGATTTCTGCGATACGGAACCTTCAGCATAGGATGCCTGGTAAAATCGCCTTTATGAAGGATCCATCAAGTAAATTACCTGCTGCTCTCACTTGATCGTTGTCTAGCTCTACGAGTGTCATGCGCAACGAGATGATTGCTTCAAGGTCATGAGTACATACTTATTTTCTTCTTTGAAATCAGGAGCTAGAGACTGAGATCAAGTCTATGCCTTCTCTTATTCAGTTGCTCCTTACATTGTGGGAAGAGGCTATGAGAGTTAGTGAAGTCCCTGATCGTCTGCGTACCTTTGACACCTACTTGCGACTTCTAGTAGAGATGGGTCCTTTTGGCATCGCCATTGTCAAGTTCCACAGCTCCATAGTAATGAACTGCGATAACTTGGCAATAACGTTATTACTATGGGAGATAATCAGCGAAGTCCATGTCTATCTCTGTAAGGTATTTAACCCGGTGCGTTTGGCGCCTTCTTTCAACATTTTGTTTGAATTCGGTTTTGAGTCATTTGTTAAGCCTGCGACAATGAAATTCGTTCTGGGAAACACTCTGACGTGTAATTGAGAAACGCTGACACGACGCAAGCAAGACTGAACACCGGGACAGCTTGACTCTATTCCTTCGAATTCTCTCATTCATTTGCTTCCTGACACGTTCCCTGGGTCAATTTTAGAGTGCTAGAAATAGACACAAAGGTATCCAAGCACCAAGATACCTAGGCCATCTAGGTGATCCTGATTGCCTCAACCTAGATCTTATGTCAACATGGCTGATTTGACAGCTTCATGAATATCTATAAAATGGACGTACATATTTGCTGGTGAAGACCAGAACTGCATTAATTACCCCTCTTTTTCTTTAATATGGATGGCGCGTTTGTTAATGAATTAGCAACTGAGATATTTCAAAAGTATGTTGACTTCCCATATACTAACATCTATACCAATCCTGACTTAACTATCTTACAGTACAGTGTTTAGCTATGCGGACACTGCTGCAATGGGTAATTCTAGTGTATAATTTTTAAATCATGATGCTAACAAGTCTACAAAAGTTTTGATAATTTATGATACCCTTCTTACATTTGGAGACGAACTCGATCTCATTTGGGGGAAGAGGCTTAACCTAGGCTCCATTTCATACCTTCTTGCTCGGTACTGTACCATATTAACCCAAATTGTTGGTGTGGGTTTCGATATATATCGCCTCTTCGGCACATCTCTCAAGGCAAGATAATCCTTCCCTACCATCTATTCTCACAAATGTCTAATTTAAATTTTTTACTTAGTAAGTGCTCCTCTGCTGAGATTTACAATCAAACAATTCTTCTTCTTCAGACCTCTTGTGGACCTGGAGATATTCCTTTCAATAACTAATGTTCTTGCTGGAATTGGTGTCCACAGTATGTGACCTTATGATGAAACTGCTTTATCTCTGACTATCCTGCCATCTCTTTAGCATTACTATTGGGAAGAGGATATGCTGTTTCTGGTGGCAAATATGCTGTTGGAGTTGGACTGGCTCTGACAATTGTCTCATATACCATAATCTCCCTTGTGGGTTGCTACCCTACAGATGGTCATATACCCAGTGGTCCAACTGACCACAGAATGTGACTATAGGTTAGAGCTGTGCTCAACATAACAACTGGTTTTGTCCCCACTAATTGGAATGCCACATTGTGAGCACTACCATGCATATGTAAACTTACCAGTGCTCCTAACATGAAGACAGAAGTAAATCAAGCTGAAATGCTGATGTGATTTTTAATACTCATGGCATACCTTGATAGAGGATATTGTTGATGGCCTTGCATTGCTTTCTGATGCTGCAGTCATCATAATCACTCTTTATTTTGCATGGAAAGAATTCAAGAATGTCCGGAGTGTATTTGAAAATAAAAGGACATCTTTGACTGTCATTTTTGTACACCAAGGTAAGCTATTGCATTTGACATTGTATCTGTTTAATGCTGAAGCCCTTTTAGGGATTCTTCGCTTTATGTCAGTTCATGCATTTGCACATTGGTTCTCTTTCACTGACATATAATTTTAGTGTTATATTCTTATGGCTTACAGAAAATATTGTCAATGTGAAGGTACTGTGATTTCAGCTCTTTACTCAGATGGTATCAATAAAGTATGCATGCTAGGTTTTAACTGTAAGTTAATTAATACACCCACCTCTTTGTACATTGTTTATTCTGTAGCCTTTTCTTCGTGGAATTGATACCTCCCCTGAAGATAGGTAAGTCACAATTACAATCACTATGCCCTTGCCCTAGCTAACAACAGACACACTGGCAGTGTATCAGTCATACTTGTCTGCCGTTTCCTGCTTGTCCTTCGGAAATTCAACACATCCCCTCAAAGTGTTCCATCTGTCAACATAGAAACTATCCCAGGCCCAGTGTCTGGTATCCAAGGACGACTTCAACAGCTCAACAATAGCATCATTCAAGATTTTGGAGGTTCTGGTCCAAATAACTATGAGTCAGAAAGTGATGACACCATGGATAATCAGGAAACCTCTGCAGCTCACTCTGGGGGTGGTGGCACTGAGCTTGGAATTACAGCTGAGGAGTTTCCATGGGCAATACCTCTGGCACAGAACACTATTGTAGAAACTGGTGGGCCATCAAGGGCTGGAGGAATGTGATTGGTACACTGGCATATTGGCAGGGACATTGGGAAAAATGAGTTGGTAATTCCATTTCAAAAGTGTAGAGCATATTATGATTTCTAATGACAATATTGACTTTCAGCTGACTGTAAAAACATCACCAGATAGTATTTATTTTCCCTTCTTGATGAAGGCTTGCTACGTTACCAGGAAAAGGAAAAGAGAAGAAAAAAATATCCTTTTGTATGCTTTGTATTCATGTCCCTCACCCTCTCTGGGTTTCAAACATATACCTATTTACTTATAATAAAACCAAGCTTATTTTATATTCAAGAGAAAGTGGGTGGTGAGTCCCCCAGGATGTTGTTGGCTCATGTATGAATTGTCATAAGGTAAACCTAAGCAATCCAACACATTATGTATATCAAGGAAGAGAGGGTAAGTATTTAACCTTACCTTTCATGAAAGCCCATCTAACTCATGGAACTTTGATCAAAGACCCATGAGAACTCAAGAGAGAGTGGACAACAACATTTCTATGAAGCTACATGTCATCTATGGTTTGAATTTTACTCTGTCTCCAGAGATATAATCACATGACAACCTATCAACAACTGATGATCATATATTGAGCATATCAACAGTATGGGTCCTATTAGATAAACCAAAGAGAAGAAGTTGCCTCTCTTGAATGGAAGCAAGGATGAAAGGTCAACTGTTATTATAGATATCATCTCCTACTCCTAGCACTCCAAGCAAGAACACATGGGTTCCCTTTATGACATGACATACAAATCTCAATAGAATAACAGAGTAAGTCAGCAGAAACCTCAACAAAAAATTCCAGCCAACAACTACCTGATCAATGAGGATGGTCCATGTATCATTGAAAAATGCATTATGTTCAGTAAACTTGAAACCAGGTGATATGAGTTATTTATTTCAATAGTTTGAAGATCTGACAGGAATAGGAGGATAGATAAGAACAAGTGGATATAACCTGCTGGTGTATCAACTCACTTCCAGTAGGGACCACCATATCTTCTTTGGATACACTGGAGATCAGGAGTTGAATTACCAAGACCCAGAGACAAAAATAAAATATACTCACAATTAAGGTGACAGATGCTTGAGGTTCCAGATCCATTCAAAACAATATCCAAACCCCCAAACTCACTCGACCGAACTTCATTCATGCTGATAACCTCCCTAGGCCCTGCGCGATCAACCAACTTTTAATCAAGATCGAAAATTTGACGTGATAAAAAAAATACTTCCCAGTAAGTAGTGATCTGCACGCAAGAGAAGACCATTCCGCGTTCTAACGCAGCCAGGCATCCTTCCGCGATAACATAGTAGACCAAACAACATGTCGATGATCACACGGGGAAATCTTACCCCTGAGTCAGTGAACGGGATACAACAAAATGCAACAGATAAGTTCTTGTAAGCCAGAATTTGCGAGCAAGTTTTGCTCACTTTTCACAGGTTATGGACTCACCGCGGAATCTAAATCCGCGTATTACAAAAATTTGGAACGTTCGTACTTCGTGTTTTCGGGACCTAATAGGCCCACATATGAGCTTGGGAACTCTGGGGATGTTTATCGGCCATCTGGGCCTCGGACCCACCCTTTCCAGAAAATTCTCATTAAAAAAGGAGCTGAGTGGGTGGACTGGGAAAAAGATCGAATATCTAGAGAGTGACTGCTCTTCCCTAAGCACCCGATCGAAGGGCGGATGTTGTTTCTCAAAGTGACCTCAGAGAATTGGGATGTCGAATGGATGAACAAAGGGACGACGAACAGGGATCAAAGGCTTTGGGGTGTTACAGAGATATTACCCTCTCAATTGACCAGTGAGTGACTCCTCTTTTTCGCTTTCATTGCTAATTTCAGCTTTGGCACAGCTGTGGCCCAACCTCTCTCGACGACAACTCGCTCTACATCTCTCACTTCACGAGATGAACAGACGTCTCCAGATACAATTCCCCCCCAAGGTACGTCTTTGATAACCTTATTTATGTCCTTTTAAATCCCAACGCTTCGTGTGAGCAGCTGAAAATGTCACCGTTAACCCTGGACCCCCTGGCCCGACTGATTATACTGCCAGCGGTTGCAGTAAGGGTGGCAGCGGATTGTGGCATGGCAGGCAGGACAGGGCTGTGGCAGCAGCGAGCGGAATAGGATGTTTATGGATTGGGGCAGCGAGAGCATCCAATGCAGAGGCATTGAATGGGCGGGATTCCACTGGCGGGAGCATCCTGAGCCATTCATGACAGGTGGGGCCATGCTCCTGATTCAGGTGATCTTTGCGGAAATAATTGCCACAGTTGCACTTGTCGATGATGCGGATGAAAATCTCATGAGGAATACCGAAACCATTCTTGAGCTGGTTGAAGTAATATTCGATGTGGTCCGCAGAGAGAAGGGGTATGTGGATGCTCCTATATGCGATAAGAGAAGGGTCGACGGGCTCTGTGAGTGCCCACATATCACCAAAGAATCGTTGATTGACCTCATACCCTTTGAAGATGCCACTGTGAGGAACTGGATAAAGTGATCAGTCAGGGATGTTAAGAGAAACATCGCAAAATACACACCTGGGTTAGTTGCATTAGTAGTAGTTGATAAAGATACATTGGACGTTGAAGCAGGAGGGCTGTTGGCAGAAGGGAGAACAGAGTAGCGAGGAGGAACAAGAATAGGTGAGACATCTACACAATGTCGGCAGGACATCAGTATGATGTCACAGAATAGTAACACAGTACTTACAAGGATCTTTGTCATCACTTAGAACCTACTTTATTCTTGATGAGGTTGTGGACATACTCAGCATCAGCGTTGAAGTCGATATCAGAAAGTTCAAGTGCAAATTCGGGTTCGGAGTCGGCGGGGGTAAGGGTTCTCATGATGGGATATGACAGATGGTAATAGGGCAGATGGATGGGGTGAGTTTGGACGGGGAAGAGCGAGCCGTATTTATGCAGAGAGCTCAACTTATTTGATTATTTCAAGGGAATAACCTGTAATGGCAATTAATACAAAAGAATGCAAAGAAATTCCAAAGAAAACACGCCTTTTGGGGGTAGATAATAAATAATATTACCCTTAGTGACGCTCCCAGTGCTCGCATCGTGTCTAGAAGACGATTGGGCGCAAACGAGATGTGAAATGGTAACGAGAACTGTGGAGCATTATTGCCTGTAGTATTGTTCGTCAGAGTCAAGGTGAAGCTTGAGAGACAAGAGACCACTTACTAGCTCAATACCATGCTGGGGCGGGTGCGGCGGCGACGTCTATCCGCAGAGGAGAGCAGTGTCCGGACGCCAACGCGAGCTACGTAACGAGCTTTGACAGCTAATGAAGCCGTCGAGTTGTGTGGAGCTGAAAAAATATCTGCGGCGGTGGACACAAGGCTGCCCGCGGCGCAGATGATGTCGAAAAGGCGAAACTGTTAGGGACGATGGAACTAGTGTGATACGAAGTGGGTGCTGCGGGGTGGTTGTGGGTGGCTGACGAAGCTGAGTGCGCGGGCTCTGCTGCGTCCTGGCGGTGGTCACGCTGTGACCCGCTGATGCCGCGGGGCTTGTCCCGAACCGAACTCTACACGTGGTGCCAACACGCGAGCGTGGAAAAGTAATGTCACCGACGCCACGTACACGTTCCTCTTTCTTAAACCACCATCATCACCGTTGCCCATCGTTGCGGTTCCGATACCAGCGAAAGACAACCTCTGTAATGGTATGTTGTTCTACTTGTTTACACGTTCGATTTATCCTTATGTGACCCAGACTTATGTCAAAGGATACATTTTTGACGATGCGAAGATCCAGCGTCTGCTTAATATTGCGGACGATGACAAGGAGAAAATCGGCAAGATAGATGATTGCATCACGAAAGTTTTAAATTTCATCGACCGCGACACTAATCCAACCTGCTTGGGGATACCACTTGGTACGGATCGCAGGGAGGTCGTTATCACGATAGCCCAAGGTGATGATCCGACGTCCTGGAAGGAGACAGAGCCCGCGTATCTGAGGAAGCTAGCCGAACACGTGCTTTCCGGTCCACACCTCCTGAAAAAGGGTATGTTCATTGACATTTAATAAGCCTGGCCTCATTGCTCTTCGTATTTCTAGCCGATTGAAACTATTCTGAGTTCCAATACTGGCTTTCTGCTCAGAGTTTGTGGTTTTCAAGTTTTACGGTTGAGACAGCAGTGATAATTAAAGAAGAGGGAATGCTTCTGGAATTTGCGTATTGGTAGCTTGAGGAACATGATCTCAATTCGTTGAATATGAGATTGACAGTGTGCTCGTCACGTTTGAGAAATTGATACACTGGTTATGATTCACCAGCAAGCATGAGCTTTCTTCAGAGCAGCACTGAGATCTCCCCTTGTGGCATAAGTATGGGGAGGAAGGAAGTGGACGAGAGTGGGTTTCGTGTGCATTGGGTTCAACTGCACTATCACAGTACTTATGTCGGACGGGCATCCATGACTGGCTCTTGGTGGATGACTCCACTTTAAGGTCTAGCAAGAATGTGCCCGGCCGATGAGACTTAACGTTCTAAAAATAAATCATAAGCGCTTGGCCATATGACATTGTACCGTGTGTATCAACGGATGGACCTTGAGGGACAGTCTATTAATACGATATAAAGAACAACAGAATGCACTTTGATTTAAGTAATACCACGGTTTCTTAACTCCCACATCTCATGGCATATCCACTGGTGCGTCGTTCGCCCTCCTCCGGCACCTTCACCGCTTGAGCGAGCTTGAACATAGGACCAGAATGCGTTGCTACATCTAAACGGTCTTTCTTTAGCCTTAGTACAAGAGGGGATGGACGAAAGTGATTGCTACGCTGTCTTGACGGAGATGCTCATCGAACACAGAGTCATTCGTGGCCGCCCGTTTATCTTATTCCCGCAGCTACGTCTTTCCTGGAATCCTCAGATGTCGTCAGACCGACGGTCCAACATTCCTGACATCGGCATAGGACGCCTCGTCGATGGCGGCAAACGTCTCCAGGGTGGCGCTGAGCAGAAGGCTGCCCTCAAAGTGATGCGAAACTTTCCGAATGCTGCCGACATTATTGATGACCTCGACGTGCGCAGAACTTTTCACGATGCCCAGATTCAGGCGTCGGATCAGGTGAAAGCTGCGATAAAGAACGGCGCACTACCATGTAACATTCCTATCAAGTGGATCCTAGCAGTGGGTCCATACTTCACTATTCAGCATTTTGGTCCGTTCGACGAAGCACACCTTGCTACTCGAGGTCATCGACCAAACGACAGTGGTGACGCGGTCGTAGCGGATTTCATCGAATCATTAAAGGCCACGCGTCATTCCAGACCAATTTCCGGACCATTATATCGCATTGGGACCCCAGATGCTGCCTCCGCTATGCATGAGTACCTCTTTTCCCTTGAGGCCATGAATTTATACAATTCCACGGATCGTGTAAGCCTGAGGGTTGACTAGCCGACTCAATGTTTATAGAGATACTTTGATAATGTTTCCTTCTCTTTTACTCCAAGTGATCACCCACTATGATTTTTTTTCTTTTTATTTGTTGACCACCATGACCTATGTGACCGCCACTCTGTATAACGTGCACGCGCGTGCTTATGTAACATTGGATCCTTTTTACTGTACCACTACACACCGTGCGTCTTCCGTCTTCGACTCATCAATTGACTCCGCATGAGACACCCGTTGGGCGTTGACTTGGCGTTTCGACGGCTGTGCGCTTTATGGGGCTGAAGTTGCGCTCCTATCAGAGCATTATTAGTTATTATTAGATTGGTAGTATAAAGGTTATGGACGCACCGCATCAGCTTCGTCTCATGTCCTGTGTACATGGTGAGGGGCAGCATGGCGCAACTTGGTGTCCGGCGCTTAGGGGCAACTTCGCCGTTAGCGCTGGTCACGCTAGTCCACTGAACTCCAAGTTCTGTTCCGCCTCGCAAAGTCAATAGAATATTATTTTATTGTAACTAAAAATCGAATGTATATTTTAGAGATATTATATGAGTATAATTCTGCTCAAGAACGCTCAAAGATCCTCAATATCCAAGTCTTCTGCCTCCTCATCTGCTAACTCCTCTTCTTCTGCCGCCTCTCCATCCATCTGAATGTCCGAGTTACTTAAATTATCAATAATAGCATCCTTTAGTGCTTCAATCTTTTCCTTCTTGGTGGGAAAGTGTGACTTGGGTGGGAGAGAGGGATTTCTCCTCCGGTGCCAATTATACTGTTTATCCAACTCTGCAACAGTTAACTGGGATGATTCCAATTCCGCAATTGATAAAATCACTTTTAGACTGTCAAGTAAGCGTTGTGCAGCCTGTTTCTTCGCTTCCCGTATTAAATCCTTTTCCCGTTTCTCCTGAACCATCTGGGCCTGATATTCTGCTTGTTCTTCATGGTGTTGCTGTTCAAGGCCAAGGGAATCGATTATTCGGGCCTGTTTACGAATAAATATTCTATTCTCAGGCATAAAAGTCTCTTGAATAAATTCCGAGGTACGATTAAGCCGAACTTTCAGACGTGCATTGAGTTGATGTTGCGACATGTTTGGCTTCTCTTTGCTGGACCGCCGAACGCAACCTAAAGTTCCCTCACTAATATCATTTGTTGCAGGTAGCCATACTGATTTCCTTTGTGCCTCACTAGCTGTAGCAATCGGCCCATCCGGTGCGAATTCTTCAGTAAATCTGTCCCAAGTCTTTTTAGCAGTTTCAAAAAAGGTCTTGATCAATCCTTGAAGGTGGGGGAGTTGTGGAGCCATATAAAGAACTCTAAATGACTTCAGGTCGCTCCCACACTTGCCCATCAACGGTTGATGCAGTAAAATCCAGCTCAGGGGAGAGAAGTATTTCCGGATCTGCCACTACCTTGGCCAAAAATTCCCCAACCTTCCTGTGAATATCTCCCATGTCTAGGGCATTGACCTCGAGAATAGGACGTCTAATAACACGTGTATATGGCACACTGACAACCTGCCCATATAGTGCAAGGACACAAAGTTCTGTGATGGTTGGAATATCTTGCAAACCAAGCAGAAAATAATTTTCCATGTTGTTGAGGGTACGGTTCTGCTTGTTGTCCTTGAAATCGTGTAAATAGTCAATGTAGGAAGGGAGAAATGTGATGAGATCACAAGCTGCATCACAATGGGATTGAAACCGGGTGTTACTAGTATCAGCAAATGTAACAGGATAACCAAAGGTCTTGGTACACCAATTCTTGAAGGAATCTTGATGACCCTTCTTCGCATTTTTGTTGCGTAAAATATCACCAGCAAGATCTCCAAGTTTCGCCCCTCCACCACTGGATACATCAGCTGCTCGCTGCTTGACAGCGTGGTTTCCAATTTCGGCGGCGGCCTTGTTATCTTTATTCATAAGCTTGATTGGACCATCAATTCCATTACAATCCCAGTACATAATCATTGCTAAATTGGCCCACTTGACAACATTCAAGTCTTTATGCATACCACAGCCAGCAGAAATGAAACGAAGGAGTTCTACCTGCTCAGTTGAGGGCAACTGGTCAAAATCCTCCTGACCGAGCTGCTGGCAGAGTACACGGTAGGTGGCCCTTATTTTTACACCTTGTTGTTCTTTCGAAAGAGAGATCCATGCTTCGAAGCCTCCTTCAGCTCCAATCGCATTCTGCATCGCATTTTGCAATAAATGGCAGCGGTCCTCGGTGGACATATTGCCCAATGCCTTCTCCCCCAGAGTCTCCATCATGACTTCTTTCTTCCTTTGTTGGAGAAGTCGTGCTAGCTGCTTCTGATCAGCAGCATGATCCGTCATTGAACCTTCGAGCTTGAGGAAAATAGTACGAGGATCGGCATGGATAACATCCATGGAAGATGATTTGCGTGATTGATGGCATAGGTTATAAATGTCGTAGGAAGACTGGATATTTTTTTCTAGGCCTTGGAGCTGGGTTTCACTTCGATGATTTACTGCCGAGTGAATCCCTAGAAAGTGCTGGCGCCGACTTCCCTCGGAATCAACAATGTTTGCTGTCTGGGACTCAGGTGACGTTCTTCAGAGTTGTTCCGTCTCCACAATAGGTGATACCTATAAACAAAGAAATTAGACCGAAATAAATATATCTGTTAAATGAATGCACCAGATGCAGTTGTGACAGTCTCAACTAGTTGAATATCCGATGCAACGCCCCCTTCAAGAACCATCCTGCTCACGCTCCTTGGACTAAGCTTCCCCTCAAGATTGATCCCTGCTAGCCGGAAAACTCGTTGGAGTACTGCAAAAATCTTGTTCCTAGAAACCCCTATAGTTATCAGGTCCCTGACTGCGTCCCGAACATCATCTTTGATGATGCCCTTTTGCTTCAAAGTCTGCACGGAATGGTTCTGCAAAGCCCTTTCAACAGCTCACGCAATCTGGGCAGGATATCTTGAGATTCGCTTTCGCCTTGCTTCATTCTGTTTTTTCAATACAAGGATTTTCTCTTGAGTTGCTTTAGCACATGCAATTAACGTAGTATTGACCGCCTCAACCTGTGTGATGCGAAGGATAGCCGAATCCGCTTGGGTTTTGGCCTGGATGACCTCGCCCTGCAACTCCCTCGATTGCTTCTCACGACGGATAACCTTGCGCTTAAGGTTACGTTCCTCCTGTGTAGCCTTTCGCTTGGTTGTTGTCGAGACGGGAGCCTGATTCTCCTTGTCTACATCAGATGGGCCGGTTGACGTGTCATATTGAAGCCTTTGCAGCTTCACAACATTCAATTCACTGGATATAGCCTTCTGCTGGATAGATCGCGTACGCTTTGTCCCAAAATTGGGTTTCTTCGCCATGAGAAGACGCGTCTTTAATGGGAATAGACAGATTGTGCAGCAGCGACAGAGTGCCACTGGCGCTGAGTCCTGTTGTGCTTCTGTGGCTCCACAATAGGATGATCTACTGTGGAGCGACAGAAGCATCAGTATGTGGAGCCATAGATGCACAACAGAACGCTCTGTCGCTGTTGCACAACCTGTCTAATAGCACTGAGCGCGACGCGTTTAATATATTACGTAAGTCGTGTCCGTATGTTCCCTGCCTCAGTGCCTGGGAATCGAATGAATTTTACTGTGACAGCGACATCTGAATTTAGGTTCTGCTGAGTCACCCGAAATGATAATATGAACTGTCTGCAGGGTATGTAGTGGTTTGTTTATCTAAAATCATTCAATAATATACATTTTCCAAAATTATCTACGTGTTTTGACTTTTATAGTGCGATATTTTCACTACATACCCTGGGGAAAGATTAATGGGGGAAAAAGGCTTCGAAATGTTAAGAAAAGATGTTGTCGGTGCCCTACAATTGAGGTGACCATGATGAAGCACTCAATTGGCCTGTGGGAAATGGACATCGGAGTTCGAAACCCGTAGACCTTGCCTCTCACCACTGTACACCATGGTATATTCCACAATTGCGCATAACAGCATCTGATCGGTCCTAATGGGATCATCTTTGCACCACCACTATTAGGATTGCGCAGTTCGAGGGTGCTTTTGATGGTGTAGAGGGAGTTGTTTGGCTGTTCGTAGCGCAGTTGGCCGGCAAGGAGGCGATTAGGGAGAATGTGTGTGGGAAGGCTTGTTTGATCTTGAGGTTCGTTTCACTGGATATGATGTTAGTAGGTGACTTCCACTTGTGGGCGGCGAGGCACCCGTCAAGGTTGGAGGTCTCGATGTGGCAAGGGCCTTCGCTGCTTGTTGCAGCCATCGTTGTGCTCATGATCATAGCGTGAGAAGATGCGCTTGGCGCCCGGCTGTGGTTACTGCCATTGCTTGCGGCGGTGTCATTGGTCGAGCGTCATATTGGAATATTTTCATTCGTTGAGAATTCCGAGCTATCGATGTTTGACATACCAGCTGTGCTGCATTTCAATGAAGCTTTCCTGGTTATGACGTTCCTAGATGTGGACAAGGACGTGATTGGAACGGCATATTTATAAGTATCTTCGAAGTTAATGTGCATTTAATTGTGTCGTAGGCCGAGTAGTTATTTTTTCGGCGAGTGATTTATAACACTAATCTTATTAGATTCGTGAGGCGAATATAATTAGGAGCTGCATAGTCCATCGAATTTCGTTGTGCCTCAAATACTAAATAATATTAGGGATATT
The DNA here is from genome assembly GCA_000827215.1 of Sphaerobolus stellatus SS14. NCBI lineage: Eukaryota > Fungi > Basidiomycota > Agaricomycetes > Geastrales > Sphaerobolaceae > Sphaerobolus > Sphaerobolus stellatus. The sequence goes on along the minus strand of KN837237.1, from coordinate 92,741 downwards.
TAAATGAGGAATTATTCTTCGACAATAACTAACGGCAACCAACTCAGCTCGTCTCTCAACAGAGTTCCGTACTATGGCGCACTCCTGGATGCGGACACGAACTTGCAGTGTATTAGTGAGTAAGCATTTCAATGAAGCCTGCTGGGCATCTCCTCAGGCCGAACAGATATTCCTGGACGTAGAGATTACATTCCAGATATTCGGTGGTTTACCTAGCAAAAAGCATGCTCTCTGTATCCTCCAGGTGGACGACTTTGAAGCTATTGGTACTACTCCAAGTTGACAATCTTGTCGAATATTTACAAGACATAATCATACGCTCTTCAGTGTCATGATGAATAGCTGTGGAATCATTGATTATTTGGTATTCAATATAGGGTACATGCAATCTTAACGCAAAACTGACATATATACGCATTGAGTTACATATTCTCGAGCACTGGTAAATATCCTCCTTAGTGGGGCCATCCTCCTACCCAGACTCATCGAGTACAGGTACCCCCCATGATTGGGATATTAGGTAGATACGTGCCAAACTTGCTCTTAACGGCGGATATCCTCGGGTTCTCCTTCAATGAGACCAGCACACCATCCAAAAATCGCCTTAGCAAGACGTCAGACAGACTATGAGTATGGTGTCCCAAAGTGGCCAGCTATCCTCCACCGTTTGCACAAATATCCTTCCGCGCACAACATGAATGGGGTTATTGTGAAAAGAATTCAATAAAAAAAATTCTATAGCCTGGGGGGGTTACATAACTCAAATGAAAGCATGTATTTCGGCCTGATTTTTTTTTATATGTTGTAGCCCTGCTCAATTCATAAAGATTGAGCCATGTTTGAAGAAAAACGGCAGACCGGTTCTTGAGATATAAAATTTGCAAGTTTATTGCATTGGGAGGAGAAGATGCAAAGTTGTAGCCCTGCTCAATTCATAAAGATTGAGCCATGTTTGAAGAAAAACGGCAAACCGGTTCTTGAGATATAAAATTTGCAAGTTTATTGCATTGGGAGGAGAAGATGCAAAAGCGGTATTTGTTTAATACTTATCAAAGTTCAATATGATGCTAATTGAATATGGATAATACTTTGTTGTGATATAGTGGGTGTATAAAGTGTTAATTTCAGATATTCAGAAAGGACACTGTAGTGATATTATTGGGTAAATTGATTACAATATACTAACTAGACATCTTCACTATCATCACTCTCAATGTTAAAGTAATCAGACTCTTCTTCACTGTGATCCTGCTCCTGCTCCTGAATGGAATCTTCATTCACCTCCTCACTATCCTCTTCCAAGTGTTCTGGTTGTATTTCTTGATTTTCATTGGCACTGCTCCCCTGGCTCCTTTGGATTTTTTGTGGTGGTTTTCTTATTCTTGTGCTTTGCTGAACATCTATCCTGTTTTTGAGCTTGCCTGTTATTACCCTTGATGTGTTTAGCAGCATCATTGAAAGAGATATTGAGGTTATCTCCAAGGAGAAGAGCTTCAATCCTTGTGTGGGTTGCTATGGTTCTTGGACTTGGTATATTGCTATTCTTTTTAGGAGGGCCAACACCATGAATCTTGTAAGCTTTAGCATTGACAATAAAACTGGGACCTCCTTTCTCTGGATGATATTTCCATGCCTGGCTATTGATACCTGTCTTTTTGTCTGGGAGACATTCAAGGAGTTCAAATGCAGCTTGAAGACCATCTTGAAGATAAAGGATGTCATGTTCAGATTTAGTGCTGAGAAAAGTATGATAGTCCTTAAGATAACCTATCCCCTTCAGAATGTGCTATACAGAACTTGTTAAAAACTCTGCTTCAAGTGGCGGAAAGAAAGATTTGAATCTTCCTCCAAATAAGAGCTGCTTGGGACCATCTGGTAAACCTTTCCAATGAGATTTGTGAGGTAGGAAGGCTGGAGCATGGAATGTGTCCTGGATTTGGTTGACAGTCCAAAAGTTAAGAATATCATGCCAATTCTCTGGTTGTGGATAGTTTTCAGGTTCTGTTAAAAAGATGGAGTTGATAGTGCAAGTATAGTTATGTGTCCATTTGCAAAGGAGTTGAATAAATATATGATGAATCTGACCCTTTCCAGACTGATAAAATTGGAGATTTGAATGAGTATTGACAATGAGAGTAGGATTGGTGTAAAGAATGTCTGTAATCTCATGCCATGATGGATGGGTTCCAAGGGGGTACTCCTCAGTTCTTCTAGGATCTTCTTCAATGTCCTTTTGGGGCTGTTTGTAACAGTGATAAGCTGTTACTATCATATATATATATATTTGTATATAGTACATTGTATATATTTGTATATAGTACATTGTATATATTTAACAACTAATATATATATTAGTTATATATGCGCTACATCAGGAATGTAGCTATAATTAGTGTGGACACCATATTTGTCCACAACGGCTTGTATTTAGCATGCCGGTGCATTAGGTGCCAGCATATATCTTTTTACCACACCCATTGTACTACCTCCTCTAATAAAAGAGTTCAGTTAGTCTCGGTGTGAACATTAGATATAAACAAACATTGTTATATCTTTTTTAACTTTCTCCCGAAAGTTCAGTATTCAACGGACAACAACAGTTGTACGGTAGTACTTGGTATTCAATGGGCAATTAATTGCATGGAAGTACCACGGGTTAGAACTATTCAAAAAGCCGAAAGTTCTAATATTTATCACACAACCCGTTGTGTGATTTATATTTGGTATTCAACGTGCTAGACAGCACGGCAGTACCACGGATTTGAACTAGAAGTCAAAACCGTTATTTATTTGTAGTTCTACAAATAAATACATAAATCGTGATGAGTCACAATCACAGTAATAGGAGAACGCAGGCAGAAGAGCTGTCTGCGGTGGATATTGAGGACAGTGAGCCCACTACGGGGCTCACTATGAGGGATTTGACGAATTCCCCATCTCCCTCTGTTGACCCCCAACAGAGCCCGCGAATGCTCACTTCAGCGCATCCAGAAGATCCACATGCGGCTGCACATGGATCGCAGACTGTACCCAGCAGGGAGCAGTTGCCTAGCAGAGTAGGTGTGCATACCCGCACAGCCACTCAGGGACTGAGTCCCAGCTGATTGGCTGGCGCGTCAGGGACTGCCCAGCGGGGCAGTCATTCCCCACCAAGAGTGGCTTCTATCACAGCCACTCAGGGACATTATTCCCCACGGGGAATAACCCACAGATCAGAGTCGCTCCACGACTCTGGACAAGTATCTCCTACTGGAGGAGATACTGTTGAAGACTTCATTGTAAAAGCCTGTGAAGCTGTAGTACTCCGCCAGGAGTACTCCGAGTTTATTAATTTAAAGGACAATGCTGAGATTGTCCTAGCCGAAGCCATGGAGGCTACGGAACGGCTGAATATGGTATTCAGCTGAGTCAGGGCATCCATGAGTAGGATGTCCCCGAGAATGAAGGAACTATTCTCAGTTCCTTCCAATCAAGCATCCGGTAAGACACTTGAGCCTGGTAATAACCGGGCACATGATAAAGCAGCTGCTCAAGCAGCTACTCAGCGTATCATAGCCCAAACAGCTATGATAGACCCTGCTCCTGGATCAGGAGCTGAGGAACGTGCGAGAACTACGCATTCTCGCGTCCCTGGTGGCCGGTACTCCCGGGCACCTCTCCCCCGGAATATCCCTGAGGATATCCCTCACCATACTCGCGATGAGCAGGGTGAGTACTCACAGCCGAGACATGGCCATGAGGCGCATACAGTGTATGCGCGCGACACACCCGAAGCACGAGTGAGGGATACGTCACGTACACGTTTAACACGTGATGTCCGCGTGACTGAACGCACGCACATGAGTTCAACAGAGTCCACGCGACTGAGACGCGTCTCCAATTAACACTCGGCGCGACCCAGCGAGTGTTACAACACGTGACAGACCTAGTCTGTCAGCAAACCAAGTGATTCAGGGAATCCCTGAATCAATTGAATGTTCCAGACGTTCAATAACAGCACCACAAAGCATTGACATGAATGCTTTGAGAGAAGAGATCAAGCAAACGATCTCTGCAACTATCAAGGAGAAGTTGCGCTCTGATGCAGACAGTGTGACCACTGTCTCTCAATCTATGCAGGCACTGGACTCAAATGCCCAGTACTGGAGTGACCTTAGTAATAAGGCCGCGAGACGTAGCCGTCGAGCACTTGAGCTACAACTCAAGTTAGCTGAAAAAAAGGTTAATAACCTTTTACATGAGGAAGCACCTGAAGAGGCACTTCTGGAGGCTGCTCAGGAAGCGCGTAGCATACACTTCCAATTAGACCAGAGCGCATGATTGTGTGAAGCTGGTCTAATGCCTGAACAACAAGTGCGGTTCAGTGCAAATACTGGAGGAAATACTGTCACTCCATCCAGGAATTATGGGCCTAATCCCATAATTGAGCCGCATATACCTCACTCTGAGGTAAATGCACAATTTGGCCGACAAAGCACTCCTGCTTTGTCTATCAATGCACAACTAGATGGTGCAGTGGTTGATATGACCTTTGAATATAGTGGTATTCAGCAGATGGTGAGGCAGGCATTACAGAATGCCTCACTGGAGGATGAGCCAGAAAAATCCTTTCTGGCTAAAGCCGGTGTTAAGATGGGGACCCCTCCCACCTACGGTGGTGAGCGCAACCTAGAGAAGTTTGAGAACTGGGTTGCAGGTCTACTTCGATTTATGTCGATGTACAACTTGCTCGGACCTCGAGCAAGTAAGATTCAGCTTCAACTCGTGGGTCAGTGCTTAACTGATGAGGCCCAAGAGTGGTTCTACCGGCAGGTAGAGCGGTTTGATCGAGAGGTCAAACACTGGGACCTGGAGTCTGTATTGATGGGACTCCAGAAGTGGTTCATGCCAACATTGTCACTGAACAAAGTGGCAGTCGGTTATGACCACCTCATGCAAGGTTCCATGAACGTGCAACAACTGCATCAGCAGTTGACTAAACTGGCAAAACAAATGGTGGAATTGCCAGATGCGTACACATACCGAAGACGGTTTATGAATGCATTGAAACCTAGTATCAGGGAGGAAGTCCTTAGTAAAGGTTTTACTGCCGAGTTCAGCAAGATTGATGAACTCGTGGAACAAGCTGTAATCGTTGACAATGCCAAATGTTACACTTCGGGTTACAACAGTAACCAGAGCAATGTTTATACTAATAAACCTGCCACTGTTGATCACAAACATGTTCAACAAACAACTACTCTAAATAGGAGTAGTAATGCAAATGCTGGCTCTTCCAACCAGCATAGATCTGGAAGTAATAATTTCCAGAACTGGTCGACACCTCAATTGATGTCGGTAGGGGGGGAAATGTGAGAAATAATAATCCCACATATAGTAGAAACCCAGTCAAACCGGGTAATACTGTAAATAGACCCACCCAAAGCAATCCTGTTAGGACTGCTCCCAAAGCAAACAATACAGTTGTATGCTTTAACTGCAATCAACCAGGTCATATTAGACCTAACTGTCCTTTTCCTGACAAGGATAGGAGAATTGCAGGAGCAAGAATAGAAGAGGCTATTCTTGAGGAAGATGAAGGTCAAATTGAAGAATTTGACGACTATGATCCTCATCCTGAGGAACAACAGGAGTTGGAAGATCAACCTGAGGAGGATGATCAGCAGTATCGTTTCGATGATGAGGAATATGAAACGAGATCCATTGACAATGAGGTTGTACATGTCAATGCAGTCATTAAAGCTTCAGGTTATAATGATCGTTGCCGACTCTATGGAATTAGAGTCAGTGAAGCAGAGCCTGATCTGAGAGTCTCTGCAGTGATACAGACAGGCAAAGAACAACCTGTCTATGACCATCGAGCAAGGAAGAAGGCTCGTCCTTT
>KN837237.1:42087-80976 GCA_000827215.1 Sphaerobolus stellatus SS14 | reverse complement strand
TATAGTACATTGTATATATTTAACAACTAATATATATATTAGTTATATATGCGCTACATCAGGAATGTAGCTATAATTAGTGTGGACACCATATGTGTCCACAACGGCTTGTACTTAGCATGCTGACACATTAGGCGCCGGCATATATCTTTTTACCACACCCATTGTACTACCTCCTCTAATAAAAGAGTTCAGTTAGTCTCGGTGTGAACATTAGATATAAACAAACATTGTTATACTGTTTACGTTTTCCATGAGTACTGGTGACATGTTGGATGACAGTATCATCATCCTGCTCCATTTGATGAACTGCTAGAGTATGATGATGAAGAGTTGGAAGAAAGAAGACACCAAAGTGCTGTGAACTGGGTTGGAAGTTGAGAGCTTGTAAGACAAATCTTGTAAAACTATCTTCATGAGGGCTGGTGACAATAGTTTTAATAAGATACATATTAAGGAGAGTAAGATTGCAAGCATTTGATGGCCTCTGCTTAGCGACTCTTGTCTGGAGAAACTTTAGCTCCTGAATATGTCTGATCCAGTACTCAAAGTAGATTCTGGAAGGGATCCAAATGACTGTTTTAGCATTGACATATGCAGCCATCTTTATAAACAATATATTATATGTATTAGTAAGATGTGGTAAATAGGACATTTTGGTCATACCTTTTCCTTTGCAATTGGGAGGAGTGCCTTAACAGTCTGTATTGATGCTCGCAACTCATCCCTGACACCATAACTTGATTGTTTGGCATCTGTGTATAGGTTGATGATCTGATTAATATGAGCATGGAATGTACCATTTGCAGCATATGCATCAGAGTTCTCTGGGAATTGGATATTGCCATGAACAATCTCAAATATGAGACTGTATGCCATGCAATATCTCATCTGGATAACTGAAGCACAATCAATGGGATATTCTGCAGATACTGCACCATGATCTGCAAGAGTGCCAACATTAAAGAGGCAAGGAGCATTTGTGCCAGCTTGAGCAAAGGAAGCATCAACTTTTGTGAGATTCCACAGGCCTACCATAGACTCATCTGCCTCAGGACTAGCAGAAATACCAAGATCTATAACACATTCACTATTCTCTGGCTTAGACATATAGTCAAAGTCCAAAGCAGGGATGACATCTGCCAAGACTTCAAAAGGATCATTACCAAGATGATCTCTGTCTTTATTGGAGTTTGATGCCTCTAATATCCATAATGAAGAAGAAAGACCCAAATATATTCAGGTCTTCATCTCGATCTTCACATATAATTGTATGGATCTGATCTTGAAGTTCCTGAAGCTTGATTCGGCCAACTAAGTGAGTTTCTGTTTTGCCTGCTGCTTTGGCCTTATACTCCTGTGAGGAATGATTGACATATTCCTTAGATACTCTACCATATATCTTCTTGATGGCTGGTATCAGGATAAAGGCAAACCAGCGATCTTGAACAAGGAGAGGAATCTGAGTAGCAAAGTAGGGTGAATCTTGTTGCTTATGAGTCATCCTTAGGAATGCAATCCAAACATTGATTCCCCCTTAAAGATGGCCAAAATGGATATGGGGAATTGAGCTGACCTTAAATCTGTCATGTGTTGTATATTCATTGTTAGCTTGCTGGATGTCTGTCTGGGGCTTGAGTAGGTTGACATATGTCCTGTTATCAGTATTGATTGGAGGCTTGGGTTGCATATAAGGAGCCATGTGGATGTTAATAGAATAGAGGCTTTGAGATGAAGATGATGAGTCTTCCAAATAAGACTGTCAATATCTACAGAAATGTAGACTGGGACATTTTCTGTAGGTACAGCATCTCTGGTGATATCAAGGTGAACCATTTCTTCCTTCTCACAGTCCTCAGGATGATATTGTATACCTCTGATAAAGAGATTAAAGCCATTTCCTGGCTTTATGTCACCAGCCAGTTCAAGAAGTTCCTGAATGCCTAGGAAGCAAATATCACTGATAGCTTCTCTGGTATTGTTCCTACGGGTCAAGTCCCATCTCTTAAGAGATTCTGGGAAAATATGTTCTCCAGATTGGTGATTGATTGGCAAATAATGCTCTTCAGGCTGCTCTGGAGATTGGGAGATGAATGTTTGGGCAAATTTGCTCTTCAGGCTGCTCTGAAGATTGGGAGATTTAAAAAATTGCGCAATTAACCCTAACTCTAATAAACCCAAATTGCACAATTTAAAAAAAATTGAATATTCACACTCCCACACACTCTGTCCTAATCCGGTTACATGTCGCACATGTTACACTTTTCACACAGTCTGGTCAATATCCTATTCACCATATCTTACTAATATATTATTTCTAAAGATGGCTGCATATGTCAATGCTAAAACAGTCATTTGGATCCCTTCCAGAATCTACTTTGAGTTCTGGATCAGACATATTCAGGAGCTAAAGTTTCTCCAGACAAGAGTCGCTAAGCAGAGGCCATCAAATGCTTGCAATCTTACTCTCCTTAATATGTATCTTATTAAAACTATGTCACCAACCCTCATGAAGATAGTTTTACAAGATTTGTCTTACAAGATCTCAACTTCCAACCCAGTTCACAGCACTTTGGTGTTCTCTTTCTTCCAACTCTTCATCATCATACTCTAGCAGTTCATCAAATGGCGCAGGATGATGATAGGTCCTGCTGAGCTCATCAAAACCTACTTTTCCATATAGAAATCATCCCAATTAGATCAGCAGTTGTCTCAGAATTAAGGGAGTGCCAGATTGGGTACCAGATCCAGGAAACAATATGGGTAGGAATTGCTTCTCTACGAGCATCTGGCTTCCTTCCTCCACAAATGAGCGGTATCTTAGGCACCTCTGTATGGTAGGCATCTATCTTTCCTAATGTGGAGCACATCTTCCTTTCAGATCTATCATTCCTTGAAGTTGGCGCAGGCTACCTTTTGCTTGATGAACACCGTCAAGGATTATGGCTTCCCAGGTTCTACATGTATGATGAACCAGGACTCAATGCCAGCCTCCATTTGAAGCTAAAAGTGATGGGTGGTGTTTACCCCAGGTTTCTTTGTTGTGGAGAATATGAAGATACAAAAGAACTTTTCGATAAAGTCCTTCAAGACAAAGCGGGCATGTGTAGACCATTCTGAAGGATGAGGAAGGCAAACCACCAGAACAAAAGAGGTCTGATTACTCTTTTGCCTCCTTACTTTATATTAGAAAGAAACACCTCTACTCCTTCTGTATCTTGTGCATGTATCTCAGAATACCAAATACCAATTTTTCTGTTCTGTGAATTTTAATTATTATTTTATTTCGACTGACTGGTTTGAGTGATGTCATCTCATAGAATGAGCGCTCACTGACTTCAATGTTTGCATTGTCCGCAACCACGTCTGCTACCTGTTCTTTCCTCATGCCACTACATCATCTATATCCCTCATCGACTCACTCCAATGATGCTTTTATTTCTTGCACAAACTACTGTCAATCCTACCATCAACGCGCAAGCCTATGAAACTGCTGACCCACTTTCTGGAAGGGACTGCAATCTATCCAATGTACTCCTGTACCTTCTCCTCCACTGTAATGACATCCCCAAGGAAGACATGCCATCCTGTATCCTTCTGAAGTGGGGGAATTTCATTAAGAGTAGGTACCAAGTTGACAGTCAGTTGGTGTGGAATCTTGGAGTCATATTGCTCCAGATACATCTGCCAGGGACCTACAGGTCAAAGTATATAGATGTACATTATAAATTGAGAGCATCTTAAGTACAGACTAAAGGTGTCATCAAAGTGGTATGGGTGGTTGGTCCTTTCACACTTTCTGAGACCATCTTTACTACTCAATGGAGTTCTAGTGCAGTCAGGAGCTCCATCCTCCCCAGCATAAGAATCTCACTTATCTGTCAAAAATTGTACTATCATCATCTCATATTAACATCCCTAACTAATTCAAAAGAACATATATCACATACACCTTCAGAATTGAATTCTGAGTACAATTTCTGAATACAATACACTCATTCATAATTTTACTCACTCATTGGAACCTCCAGAGAAACACAAGAGCAGATAATAATGGAATGGATGAGAGAGGAAGAACACACACAGACAGCTGCCCATGCTTCTGGCTCCAGAGTCATCTGGTTTCCAGTGCTCCCCACATCCTCCAAACAAACACAGATCACAGAGGAATGAGTGAAAGAGGAAGAACACACACAGACAGTTGCCCATGCTTCTGGCTCCAGAGTCATCTAGTTTCCAGTGCTTCCCACATCCTCCAAACAAACACAGATCACTATCTATATTCCCTTTGCCCGGGGGTACCCCCGTGCAAAAGGGGCCATACAGGGCGGAGGGGGGGTGCCAGCGCTTATCTGATGGCATATCCTGATAGCCAGTGGTCAAAACCCTTGGGTCTAAACTGTCAGCCATACTTATTTTTGCCTCCTTCCTTTATAGGCAATATGGTAATGTACGAGGAACATGGAGCCATTCCCAGTGATGGGGGGCACTTATTCTGATTCTGGTGGTTGGAAAATGTTCGCAGACATCGGAAACCTAGGGTCTAAATCGAGAAAGTCAGGGTCTAACCCCTTGACCATCTGTCAGGAGCCCGACTGTATTTTGTGATATTACTGTTCACTGTGGCTGCGCAGACCAAAGGGGTGGACCCGGTGCTTAGATAAGAATACTACTGGATAGCCAGTGGTTGATTACCTCGGGTCTAAGCGCTCAGAACGGGTGTTTATTGCCTCCTTCATTTTATAGGTGGTTGGAGAAGGGTACGAGGTGCATGGAGCCATTGCTAGCGATGGGAGGCAGTTATTCTGATTCTGACAGTTGGACGATGTTTTTAGACATTGAAAAGCTAGCTGATAAGTCAAGAAAGCCAGGGTCTAATGTTCTGATCATGTTCTAGGAGGCTGACAGCATTTCTAGTGCTGCATGTCACAGTCTGTCACGCGGAGACAGAAATCGAGACAACGGCGAAACAACGGATTTCCTGAAAAAATAAATCTATCCAATCCTGAACGCTTCTCCGATCTTTCTGTCCTCCTTATGCAGAGCTTACGATACCGCGTGCAAGGGCTGCAATACATATTCATGCATATGGACGCTCCACATGCAGCACCTCTGCCTGTATCTGCGTGAAGAAACTTCGACCCCGACGACATGTCAGTCCCTTGAGTCAGTTTCCTCATTTACTGATATTCCATTTAAATGTATATTTTTCAGTTGTGAATCCAGAAACGGAGCCTGTCAGCATTTCTAGTGCTGCATATCACAGCCTGTCATGCAGTGACAGTAAAACGGCGAAACAACTGATTTCCTGAAAAAATAAACCTAACTTACTGATATTACCGATATTCCATGTAAATGTGTATTTTTCAGTTGTGAATCCAGAAACGAAGTTTGATCACGTTCTAGGAGCCTGTCAGCCTTTCTAGTGCTGCATGTCACAGCCTGTCACGCGGCAACAGAGAAACAACGGATTTCCTAAAAAAAAATCAACCAAACTTACCGATATTCCATTTAAATGTTTATTTTTCAGTTGTAAATCCAGAAACGAAGCCCCCAAACAAATAAACAACCGATATTCAATTTATATGTGTATTTTTCAGCTGTGAGTCCAGATACGAAGCCTCCCGAACAAATAAACGTAACATACCGATATTTGAATTAACGACGTATTTGGCAATGGAGTCTCCCAAAATTATGCAGTTCCCCGGTGAAATAAACCAAACTTATCGATATTCCATTTAAATGTGTATTTTTCAGTTGTGAATCCAGAAACGAAGCCCAACCGATATTCCCTTTAAATGTGTATTTTCCGCTGTGAGTCCTGAAACGAAGATATTTTTCAATCGACTCTCCCCTAAGTGATGCAGCCCTCGATGAAATAAACCAAACGTACCGATATTCAATTTATATGCATATTTTTCACCTGTGAGTCCAGAAACGAAGCCTCCAAAGAAATAAACCACTCTCGATGAAATAAACCAAACTTACCGATATTCAATTTATATGCGTATTTTCACCATGGTTGTCTAGAAGTGCACTATGTGGGACAACGATAACGGTCATCAAATTGTCGTCCAACTAGGCTGGTAGCACCCAACTAAGGCTCTTTCCCCCACCTGTCGACATAACCGCAACGAAGTTTTGAATCCTCTCGAGGGACATTCGGACCATTTTCGTCTGAGCTGCAGACTTGAAGATGGGATTTTCGATGCGGGGGAAATGTTTCTGCAGGAGCGCAAGCAAAAAAATGTCAGAACACACTTGGGGTACTTGGGCATTCGATGGAGAAGGCGTGACTGCAGACTGGAGAGCTGTGGATTGTTGGAATTCCCGCTGTAGGCAATTGGAAGTAGATTGTTGGAGCTCCAGCTGTAGGTGATTCAAAGTTAACAATGTCAGATCCTGCTGTAAGCTAATCGAGGGTTCAATAATAGTATCTTCATTGCTTGGGGTGTCAGAACGTTGAGAAGCAGCTCCCAGCTTGCCAGAATAAGGTACAGGTACTGTTTGGGGATTAGCAAGTCCCAAATCAATGAGTGAATCGACAATGTTCTTCTTGATACTAGTGCTCAACTCCTGAGCCCATTGCGCATGCAGATGCGAGAGTGTGGCTGAAACAATTCTGACAATTGCAGCTTCAGATAGATTGCTGTTAGCATTGAGAGAGTTCGAAAGAGTAGAGGCTACTTCTTGTATAATGTTCTGCCTGGTTCGGATTGGCTGTCTCGCAGGCTTTCCCTCTTTCCCCCCCCAAACCTCACAGAACATGTCAGATATTCGGCCAAATTGTCGCAACATTTGGCTTGTCATTGAAGGTAAGCAACCCTCCTCGACTGCATAATGGGTCCTCGCGACCGCTGCTGAATGAGACTGCTGCCTGATCCCCACATCGTCATCGCTGACATCATCTCCATCAAGGAAGCTCTCAAGTTCTGATCCCACAAACACCCTACAGATTTCGACATAAAGTTGCCGATATTCCTGTGCACCAACATTGATATCACAGTAGCCTGGGAGGAATTCCTTGATCCATCATCGAATTGTTGGCACAGTTACCCTATGTCCCATCTGTACCCAGAAGAACTGCTTTGTGATCAGACAAGCCTCTTCACCAAAGAGATGTTGAACAAGTGTTGTTTCGAACGGCCTCAGAACTAATTGGAGTGTCTCGATGAGTCGACTGAGTCTAGGTGGACATTTGGTGGGGATAAATGTATCCATTTGAGTGCGGTTTTCAGTCTTGGTTCTTCGAATAGCAAACCATATATCATCGCCATCTCGGAAGACCGTTCTGGAACGATTCCCATTAACAGGTTTGTGATCTCCATGCTCGGATATTCTGCTGTTGCCTCCTGGAAGAAAATAAACTAGCATGCAGATCCTTTGGTTGATCTCCCCAAGCTGACGCAAAATCCTGGTGACGATTGATGCATTGAGGACCATCACTCCATTTCGAATGCAATAAATATATTGCCATGCTCAATGTAATGCTTCATGAGAATGTTCTTGAACTTTGCCTTCAAATGAGAATGCTCTGTCCATGAGTATCCCGGAGTCTTGACATCCGACCAGTTGTCCCCATCTTTGCGAGAAATCTGAATGTTAATGTCCAATCCAAGAAGAATCTCCTTAACGGCTGCTTCAGTTTCTTCAAGAGCTTGTATTAATCCTTGTTGCCATGCACAAATGGAAAGCAAGTGCCCTTAATACGAGATTTGCATCCCATCCTCACTTACTCGTGTTGTTGGAGGTTGTGTACTGGACATGGCAAGAGCCGTTGCATATTTCTGATAAATTCTGATTGCGTTGAAGGGAGTATTTGTGCCAACTTTAATTGTCTGTTTTGCGATAGCCTTGAATGATCTAAAGCAATAGTCTGTTTCGAGCTTCGCCAATAAAATGAATAAAGGCTTACTCTAATGGATCATTGTCATGCTTTGACATGGTTCTCAAACCCTCGTACAGTATCGCCCCTCGAATATGGTATTTCAACTGGGTGAATATTGGTGTTGCAAGGCTAGGATCGATGAATTGCCCTTTCTCTTGGAGAGCATGTATTGTGATCAAGCACTCGAGGGGGTTATTCCACTTGTAAGGTGCTATAATATTGCCAGTAGGTTTTCGTATATAACAGAGTGGGAGGAAGACTGCGTGGATCAGGTGAATCTTGGGTTCTTGACTGTCGTTGAGGGCATTAAGAAGAGTCCTGGCACGAGTGGTATCCTCCGGTAACAATGCCAAATGATCAATTCGCTCTTGATTGTTTATTGAATACAGGATAGCTAGGAAAAAGAAGTATAACAGAAGCGCATATCTGTTCAAGCTCGTATTGTCGTCCAAAGGGCTCCAATGCGTGGTGTCTTGAGTGATTGGATACTCCATAACGGCTGTGCAAACAATCACTGGCAAACCATGTGCTTCAGCACAAATAACTTTCATGTACTCGATGATCCAATCCTTTAAACGTGCCTCCCATCTGTCAGCAGCATTCCTGCCTGGGACTGCTATCCAATCCATGTATTCTCGTTCCAGTATCCTTTAGGAGTGGGGGAATCTCGTTGAGAGTGGGAGGGAGGTTGATAGAGGGTTCAATAGGTATTTTGGAGTCGTATTGTTCGAGGTACATTTCCTTTTTGGTCACTCGTTTCGTCTTCTGCGTAAGGGGTGCTGGAAAAAAAATCGTACCGCGCTCGTGTACCTTATCCTGCTAGCGAGGAGGATACTTTCTAGTACAACTTGTATATATCTCATTGGCCTTTCTCATAGAGTCACAAGTCGTCACTGACAAGGTATATAAAGTGTGAAAAGTATAATCGACTCTAAACAAACATGTGCTGTGTAGCATAAGAAAACGTGAAACAAGGTGTGGCACTGCACATCGGCAAGGAAAGAAGAAAGAGCGAATAGGATGAGAAGAGAGAGGAGGAGATGAACCAGACTCCTTCCCAGTCCCCCGTTAGGCTTACGGCTCGCTCCTTGCGCCTGGTGGGCGTTCATGTACTCACTTAGTCATACCTACTAAAAAAGTCCTTTTGAATTCAAAGTCCGAAAATGTTACGCGCGCGTGCCTTGTGTGGTCCAGTGGACTCCAAACAACGTGTCGCGTCGCGTCAACATACGTCGCGGTCACGCCCTCTCATGGCTTCCAGAGCTTCGCTTCCCACGTACACAGAGATTCGCGATGTCACTCACGCGTCCTTTGGTATTAGGCCATGTATCAGCCAAATCCAAGCCGCGGCTGCCCAGCTGGAGAAGAAGAGTGATGTTGTGTACATTTCTGGCACCGGCTCCGGGAAGACTTTAACTTTCTGGATGCCAATGCTGTTTGAAGAGGAGAGTATTACTATACATGTTACGTCACTGAATATTCTGGGAGCACAGACGGCCGAAAAACTCAATGCTCTCAATATCCCTGCTATAAATCTAACGGCGGCCAATGCTTCTCCTGCAACTTTTACTGTAAGCAAATTTTCCAGACTCAATATTTTTACTATGGTAATATGAATGTAGAAAATTAAACGTGGCAAATACCGATTAATCGTAGCCGGCCCCGAGCTTCTAACGAAACATACAGGTTTTGAGGACCTGTGGAAGACTACATCTTTTACACGGCGTCTCCAGCGCATTCATTTTGATGAAGCACATTGCATTAGCCAGTGGGGTGGCTCATTTCGTCCAGAGTATGCTCAGCTCTTCAACCTGCGCTTCGTGCGTCCCCCATCAGTCCAATTTTATCTCGCGTCGGCCACTCTCCCTCATGATGTTCTCAAGGATGTTTGGACGAAGCTACGCCTACGCGATGATACCTGTATTATCAGGCGGACCAATGACCGCTGGAATTGTGCTTTCGTGGTTCGGCCGATGCAATATCCTATTAAAAGCTTTCAAGATCTGGACTTTCTCTTCTCTAAGACCAGGGATCGCATTCCATGTTTTACTGAGAAGTTCTTAATTTTTTTTAACTCTCGTAAGGAGGCTGAAGCCGCTGCCGAGTATTTGTGGCGGAAATTCAGTGTAGACCTTCGCAAAAATGTAGTTTGGTTTCATTCCGTGATGACAGAAGAATACCGTGCCTCAACAATGAAACAGTTTGCCCAAGGTGATGGTGAAGAGGGGGGGATCTGGGGATTGACATGCACTGATGCAGCTGGGATGGTATGTATTTTGTTCTCTGTTTGCCCGAGTTTGCTAACTTACTGGCATTTTATGCAGGGACTGGATATTAAAGATATCACCCTGATCATTCAATGGAGAGTGCCTGTATCATTGTGCACCCATTTGCAAAGGTTCGGTCGAGGGGCTCACAGTTTATCGCTAGCGGCGGTTTGCATTTTATTGGCCGAGCCGTCAGTTTTCACCGAATACAAGGAGAAGGTGGCCGCAAGAAGACCCGCTTTGGAGGCTAAAAATATATTAAAAGGAACGGTAAGGGCTATGAAAAATAAGGGCGGTAAGCCTAAGTTTGTAAAGCCTAAGGAGCGGGAGAAGGAAGAGATGGAGTTTGCGATGGACCAGTTTCTTAATGCGCACAGGCTTCCAGTGTGCTGTAGACGAAGAGTTTGTGATCTATATTTTGGGAATGACAAAATTGGTGAGTTGTGTCACTCTATGTATTATTAGGCTATATACAGTACTTACGCAGCTACGACTCCCACGCAGTAGCCGAGGCTTTCTGTTGCGACCGCTGCTATCCCAGGACACCACCTCGCTGCTGTGATCTCTGCAATCCAGAGATCATGTCTCACCTCGAGGTCGGAACGAATCCCCCACCTATATCTACGGAAACCAGCAGGGAGGAGGAGGAGGGGGAGGAGGATGTCGAAGGGGAAGGAGGCGGCGGAATGAATGAGGGACACGTCATCAAACGACGTGCTATTAAAGGATATGAACGCGGGGTTATTGATTGGAATCTTCATCGTGAGTTGTTGACTTGGAGATCAGAGACTTACGAGCGATTGTGGGGGATGTATGATCCCCTGGGATTAGGAGATCCAATTGTGCTGCCGGACGAAGTTCTCGAACACATCGTTGACCTAGCGCATCACAAAGCAATCAAGGAAGAGAAGGACGTCATAGTCC
The DNA here is from genome assembly GCA_000827215.1 of Sphaerobolus stellatus SS14. Lineage (NCBI taxonomy): Eukaryota > Fungi > Basidiomycota > Agaricomycetes > Geastrales > Sphaerobolaceae > Sphaerobolus > Sphaerobolus stellatus. Next base: position 69,897 of record KN837237.1, on the reverse strand, counting down.
AAACACGTTGGGAGGACTACTATGAACTCACACCCGAGATTTACCAACTTGTACTCAAATGGAGCGTAAGTCGCGACACCTTGTTCACCTCCACCCCGTGTTCCTCTTGCAACGAAAAACCAGGTGATGGATCTTCGAATGGAGTGCTCCCAGGGGCAGGGGATTCAGAGAGGAAGAAAGTGAGGTGTTCGGGTTGCGGGGGGCTTGGACATAACAGTGAGTGGCTACATCCTAGTGCGACAAGAAGCAGTACTTACATTGCTGCAGAACGAACTTGCAAGGTCTCTAATAAAGAGAATTTGCCCACTACAACGGGAAGTTCTCTTCCAATCCCAGCAACACCGTTGCCAGCGAGTGCGACGTTTGGTCCCCCCCTCCCGCAGCTTGTTCCGCCCTCGACTCCTCGGGAACACCAGCCATTCGGGGACAAACTTGACACCCCTCGCATCTCTGTGAGAACTGGCCATGTTTCTGTGCACAGAGGGTGGGCAGGCCCTTCGTCGGTTGTGCAAACACCATTGAGAGTGAATCTCAACGATGCCTCTATAACCTCCCCCATGCACTCTCCCTGTTATTCTCCTTACCCCGTGCCGCCTCCATCATTCACACTTAGCAGTTTGCAAAATGAACACCGATTAGGAATGCCTGTTAATTACATGCCAATCCCCACTCGCACATTTTATGGATCACTCCCTCATGTCCCGCCCCTGTTTCCCCCCAAACCACAATAATCCTATTTTCCTGTCATTATTTTTGTATATCCATCCTTCCATGTATCTGGGATCTCATGCTTGGTCCCAATTCTCCCCGGTAATAAGATGTGAGCACCACCTTCGGCCATAAAATTTGAGAGATTTTTTAGGGTATTCTCCATATTGCGAGCAGCATGCTTCTTCGACTGCTTCGTAATGTGCAACCAATCTGCCACCAAGTGATGAACCCCCCTAAAGACTTCAATCAGGGGAGATTGTTTGAGCATGAGCTGCAGGGTACGGTTAGAGAATTGACCCCCGTAGACCACCTTGGTATACAAATTATTGAGTTCAACAACCCAGTCAACAGCGCGAAACCCATTTGGACGACCAGTTGGGTTAACGAGCCAATTCATACGAATTGCATGCCTTCACCCAGGCTGTAAGTTACCTAGACATGCAACAGAAATGAAAACTCACTTTAATGGCTCAGGGTATACAAAGAGCAAGTTTCCCCGCATTTGTATGAATGCCATAGAAACTTACTGCCTGATAATGGCAAAAGCAATTAATTATTAAGCTCCTATCATGTAAAAGAGCTCACCATCTTTGCAAACATGAAATTTGCATATCAGTACAATTTTTTTCATAATACATTTTGACATACAAACTATGATAAACCATATAAGCAATATATCTGCAATAAATGGTATGCCACTTACACCCTAAACATGCAGAGAATACTCTGTAAGCACACTTTCATTATACTGGATGCTCTTACGTGAACATTTCCTTGTAATTGCTCTCCATTTCAATCAAAGTGTCAAAGTCATTTTGTTCTCTCTATGACAAGAGCACCTTGAGCACAATTAAAGTTTATAATTAATGGCTTACCTTGGCCCATGCAATTACCCATTCAAGCTCCTCAAGCCACATTTTGACTGCTTCAGGTGATTTCAACCTAGCCAGCCTAGCACTACAATCTTGACTCAACCTTTCCATTAGGGCTACTGTTGTAGTCTTGTCAACACTGGTGATATCATCATTGATCAGTGACTTCAGATGATAACACCAATTCCTATATGCATAGTAAACACCCTGGCCAGACTCTGTGAAAAAATCAGTGTCTTCTAGAATCAGCCTTGCACTTGTATGGAAAAGAGTCTTGTGGTTTGTTGCTGGGTCAAGGAAATGATTACCAGATCGACCTAGGTCATTGAGGAAGTCTTGCAACGAGGCATGGTATGGACGAATAAAATCATCATCCTCCTCAGGAACATAAAGAATGGATAAGCTCCCTTCAAGAGCAGACTGAATGCCATAGGTGGACCATTTAAGAAACTGAGCAAGCTGCCAAAGGTTAAGTGGTTTACGTAGGAACATGGTGATGCCAAGTACAAATAGGAAGTCTGGATGCTCCTTGGCACTATCTAAGACTTGTGTGAAGAGGGAATCAAGGCCATTGTGTGATTCCATTGCTACTTGAAGTCTCTTTATTGAGTTACAGTTCCGGGCACCAACAAATTTGACGAGTGTTGATGCATAAATGAATATACCCTCCGATTTTCCCACCAGAGTCCAAAGGTCATCCTCCGATGGCCATGGAAAAACCTGAATCCGTCTGTCCTCTCGGACTCATGACAGTTCTGTCCTGAGGTAGCTAAACACATCACCTCTAGTTTCCCAATCACGTAGTGGGATCTCCATGATTTCAACGTGCAGTTGTGGATGCTTGAATATTGCATTGATGTAAGACTCTGGTCGACTTGAAAAGAAAATGCGAAAGGGCATGTCTTTGATAGCTCCGACAAGAACGCGGACGAAATTCTCCAAAGGAAGTTTCCCAGTATCATCTGAGTACTCGTCGAGACCGTCGATGACAACAATCATGCGAGGCATCTGTTCTGACACTACCTTCAGCGGTTCGACGATGAGTGTGTTGGCCTGAAGTTCGAGACGCCGACCAAAAATGGAAGGATCGCGATGAATGACTTCTCGCACCGATGTACCAAGTGAGGGTAGAGCGCGAACGAGTTCGTATGCAAATGTTGGCATGAACTTTGTCAAATCATTTCGATTTGCGTTTCTTCGCGAAAAAAAGTAGCTGAATGCGAGGTTCTTCCGATCATCGCATTGCTCAGCGATGGTCTGCACGATGGTCGACTTTCCTGCCCCCGCTGGACCATATAGCCACAATACAGGAGGGCCTTCTCCGGTAATCCATTCCTGTATCTTGGTTAAGATCCGTCCTCTAGTTCCCGGCTGGCATATCGATGCCCCTTCCTGCTCGCGCTTGTAGGAATTGTACGACGCATTCTTATTGATATAAGGTTCCAGCTTGTTTAGCACATATCCTAAGACCGGCATTGAAGATTGAACAAATACAATCAGATAGAGCGTATATCTACGTACTGGCATCTTCCTGATCGTCAATTTCCCCTCCTCTCATCGTCTCAGTTCCATATGATACGTAGTACGTATTTCCAAACTGGGCTCGACCTCCATAGACGTGAGGATTGTTGTAAACATTCCCATGTAGTGTTGAAAGAGGCGGATTCGCATTGTGCGCCCTATTAGGTGGCATCGTAATGGTGAAGAGGACCGTGGGAGGCGCGCTGGAGCTTTGAAGATCAATAGAAAGTTTGCCGCTCACACGTTCGTCTTGGGATTTCATTGGTTCCCTTACAGCCGTTTCAGGTACTGATGGCGGAGTCTCAGAATCGCGTGATTCTGCACAAAAATAAATCTTTTCAAAGATCTTCTTGTATCTGCGTGCACTCTTCGAGTTAAGGTCTGAATTTTTGTATACTTACGTTTTGGATACCAGGGAATAATGATGTCCCTTTAGAATCTTACGAAAACCAATCATTTTTATCCATAAGAAAATTGCTAACAATATGTCCCGGAGCTATTTGCGAGCCAGTATGACCTGGATAAGATGTGGGAATATGCTAGAAAATTCAATAGTATATTTATCTTCAAATAACATCACCTGAACTACCCTAATAGGGGCAGGGTTGTGGAGAACTAGAGTCCACCCAGGCAAGATGTGCTTAGTACCCATATTCCCGCAGCTTTACTGCCCCTACTAGGGCATTTCAAGTCGTATTGTTTGAAGATAAATATATTATCAAATTTTCCTGCCTATTTTCACACCTTAACCCAGTCATACTGGTTCACAAAAGACTCCAGGAGCATATTATGAACTATTTTCTGAAGAATAAAAATGGTTGGTTTTAGTAAGAATTTAAGTAAACAGTCGTATTCCACGGTATTGAAACCCTAAGTATACAAAAATACAGACATTAACTCGAAGAGTGCACGCAGATACAAAAAGATCTTTGAAAGGATTTTTTTTTGTGCAGAGTCACATGATTCTGAGACTCCGTCATCGGTACCTGAAACGGCTGTAATATATCATGAGTGAATCTAACAAATTAAAGGACTAATATGTGTACTGGGGCTAATCTTTTGCTGGTCATCTCGAGCTCGTCGTCATCGTCGAAAAAGGAGTCTAGCCTCTGCGGCGTGTGTCCCTGCGAGGACAGCTACGATGTGCAACGGGCGGGCGGTGGATGCGCTGGAGGCTGGAGTGTAACGCGGCAGCTGTGGCAGCGATAGTAGGTGTGTGCACGGCGGCGGTGTAAGTCGAGAGGGCCTCCAGAACATCCTGTAAGCTTTGGGCTGGCGGTGTCATCCTCAGGACCTGCACTGGGTTGACCGCATGCGCTGTGGCTCTAATCCCGGGCGTGTGGACGGTAGCGGAGGGCGGAAACAGTGAGGGCCGGAGTCCTGTGCACGCAGAGAAGAGGGGGCGGAGAAGCACAGTGAGGTTAGGAGCAAGCGAGGCGGAGGAGGGCACCCAGCGCCGAAAAGAAGCCCATACCACATCAGCAAAACAGCTTTGGCGCTTGTAGTAGCGCGTCTATTACAGGGACTACAAGTAGGTCGTGTATTCCCAGGTAGTAAACCGCAACTCTGTAGTCTTCTGTAGTGGCCTGTAGTGGCCTGTACAACTGCATTCACCATGCAGCCTTATATATGCTAGATATTTCATATATATTTATTGTTCTTTCTAACACACTTGTAGGCTCAAAAAATGCTGTATTGTTCTACAAGCTGCCATCCTAGGCAAATTAATATAAACACAGTCGACTACAGCTCGTTTTAATCTGAAAGAGCCCAGACAGGAGTTCAGCTAAGTTCGAAGCGCTCATCGGTGTCATCGGTTCCGGTGATAAACATGTCACGTGTGACTGACAAGCGCATGGAAACTTAAAACTTCTTTTCCTCTCACCCACATTACCCTTTCTCTTTTCATTTCCTTTGGGGGACAGTATAGCAGGAACAGAATGGGACTTGATGTGGCTCCGGTGTGTACCTTTCTATCAATGTAGAGCGCATTTTCAATTCGAAATCAGATCAGGCTCATCGGGATGTCGTCTTTCGTCACTGCAGGCAAGGTGGGGATGAGAATGTGTATCCGTTGAACGGACGGTATTATGACCTCAATAACAGACATATGTGATGAGTATTACCTCTCTCATATAGTTTTGATTCGCTTAACATAATAGTAGTTTAAATTGATACTAGATAATTCTTGTGCAATGTAGTATGTCTGAGCATGCTGTCCTGCAAAATATGATCAACACAATTCTCTGTAGCAAACCCATGGAATCAGATCAACTTTCAGCGACGATGGCTCTAGTACTTACCATGGTAATTACTTATCTATTCCAAGCCAAGTTTTTATTAAGGATAGTTATCACAGGTTCAATTCGTTATCCAACAGTGGTGGGCCAATGATGCATCAAATTGTAAACATCATTGATAAGCACTTGCTTATGGCAAATAGATTTTTACAAGATAACAGTGAGACCTCATCCAATATTATGAACTTGCAGTGTTTTAGTCTATCTTTAACATTAGATAGTGACATATCAGAATATCTACCTTCAGATGTATCTCGGAAGCCTAGCAGGGAATGATAAGTACTTCCACCAATTAATGCTGCAGCACTACCTGTTGGAGCGACTAATTCTAATACATGTGCACTATCATGATGTTCAAAGTAGTGTGCAACAGCCTTGATTACTTGTGATTTACCAGTTCCTGCCATGCCTCCTAGGTACATTTTTAATTGTTCAGATCCTGTATTAGAGAGTTTTTGCAAAAGCGACGGCGCTTCTATGTCGCTAATTTCGGTTTTGCTGCTGTTGCTTGTATGTCGCTCCACCTAGTATCGATGCATATGGAAATTATTGGAGTGTCAATGTGGAGCGACGGGCAAGCAACAGAGATAAAACCAAAAATAGCGACATAGGATCGACGTCGCTTTTGCAAAAACTCTCTATTCAGGCATTCCGTTGCAAAATCCGATGTTTCTGCGCCTCCCGAAAAGGAGGTTCCGGAAATTATGTCCAAACGTTCATTTGGGAAGGAATTTTCTCCTGAATCTCCCGAGAAATATACGTCTCCATAGACTATACCCTCTGACCAAATATTGCAATCTTCCCAATCTTCTTAATCAACGATACGTGCGCCGCAAGCCCCACAATCTTCGAGATCGGTGGTATCTCCAAGGTCTTCTAGGCATTCCCAGCTGCCCCTTCCATAAAAGCCTTCAATACCACATTCCACAACATCCCGATCTAGCAGGTCATATGTTTCTTCGGAACAGTCTTCGCGAACTCAGTCACCTGTTGAGTTCACTCCAACTCCAACGGCCCATCGCCTTCTCCGAGAAAATCAAGGAGCATCAGCTCTTCGAGCGGTGCAGGATCACTTGTAACATTTTCTACCAAAACGAAAACAGAAGCAAAACCAAAGTCTCAACCTTTAGAATCTGTATCGGAATCAGCCACTTCGTAGGCCACCGGACAGTACTTCAACCAAAGTTCAATATTGCCAACCTTCGATGATCTGGTTAATGAGGTAGCCACTTCTCTGGCTGTTCGTGCGACGATGAATGCGGAAGCTATTCAGGTTGGGGACAAAGAACGAATCAAAGTTGGCGTATGCGCAATGATGTCTCGCAGCGAAGACCTGGAATTCGTCCAAATTCTCGCAGCAAAAATCCATCATGCCATGACAGTTAGCTCTTCTTATCTCTTTGCAATATTCCCTACCATGCTGCGAATTGGTGGAACAACCATTTGGCTTTTTGTGGAGCACCCCAACTACTCGTCATCAAAGCCTCAATTCTTGCGGGACTTCGGTTCAAGACTCGCTTGGCCGAGTTTCACAACCTGGAATGGACATGAATTGGCTGCCTAGATCCTCGACCAGGAAATAAGACCTGGGAACGGCTCATTGACGATGAAGACGTTCTTTGGGACATTATTCGGAAAGCTGCCATTTCCATAAGTCCATCAGAGCCTCCCGTGGTTCTAAAGGCAACGATAGGCGTCTAGTTGAAACTCGTGCTAAACTCGACAGGCTTACGCCCCGTGAAGCCTATAAAGAAGCTGTTCAAGAGGGTACCTTGGTTGATATTCGACCAGAAGCTCAAAGATTAAAGCTCGGAAGCATTCCTGGGGCGATGATAGTCGGAAGGAACGACTTGGAATGGAGATTCGATCCAAGGTCGGACGAACGATTGCCTATTGCAGATCGCTTTGATCTACGGGTAATTGTATGTTGTCTGGTAAATATCTTATTGTGCGGACGATAGCAAGCCATAGCTATCCATTATTTCCATAGAAGTTGGCTAGCTGCTGTAGTGCTATGGAAAACCTTAGCGCCGTTACCAGGTTTCCTGATGTTCTAATCAAATTACGACAGTATTCGACTAAAATATCGTGCTGCGATTAATAACCAACTATGATTATATCGAGAGCTGTAAATACCATTAGTTAATAATACTAATAAAGAGCAATCTAAATTCTAACAACGTAGTCGAGCTGCAGCATGGACAACGCCGCTGTTGTAGATGTAGTAGAAGAAATGCACTAAATTATAATCAGGAACAGTTACATTGTTATCTATTCCCTTCGGTTCGCATAACCTATCTTAGCATCCATAGATAATCCTGAACACCAGAAACACCAAAAACCAAGTTCCGAAAAATCTTAGTTGTCTGCCAACCGGTTCCACTTCCTAGAACAAGTAGACATCCCTTCGTGAATAGGGTCAATGTCAAGGCTGCCATATGACAGCTCCTACCATTGTAAATGCGAAGGTACTCTTTCTGCCGTTGTGAAATATATGATAGATTTTGATTTAGGTATCAGTTCATGGTCCAGGCTAAGCTCCCGCGGTATTCCAAATTTTGTTGCTCCCCTCATGGTCTTGAAGTCCAACAATAACATACGTCGCTTAGGCTTAATAAAATCTACAGCGTCTAAAAACTTAAAATTTCCTCCAGAAAAAAAATTGACATGCGAAATTCCTTGTGTTCCGGCAACGGATATCCCATTAATTTTGAAATATCATCAGACTCTGCATTAAACCCACACGCCTCATACAAATTTCTTAGGATGTCTTTTTGTGGGTAACGTGCATATTGTGTTCCGTGATAAGTCTTCTGCGAGTAAAGTGGATGTTCAATGCCATGGGAATATGCTTGAAGCACATTTAATGATGTAGCTCCCGAGGGACATGTTGACCAGTAAAAAGTGGAAGCTTGTACATAGCCTGAATTGTCGATAATTGGATTGTCGATGAAGAGATAAATGGTCGGTGAGTTTATGTTCTTTTGGGAATGGGGTACGTGAACATTAATCGACCACGAGATCCCGTGGCCTGATGTCCTCATTTTCGCTGATTACGCGTTGAATAATGCCAAAGAAACCACATACACATGTGAAGGTCATAAGGCTTTCGAGGAATATGATTAGGCTAAGTGGCCTTGATTTTCGTAGTAATCGAATGGACCTGTGCGAGGAAGGAGCTGCGTGAGGAGATTCTCCCTCCTGGCATGCGCTTTTGGACAAAAAAGCTGAGAGTGAGGACATTATGATTTTTATTTGAAATCCCAGAGAGCCTACATGACTCTCAGCGACAATGAGTAATTGAGATTTATTGTTCCACTGTACATACAGTATGCGGATACCCTTTCGCGGTACGTTCAGTTTCATAATGCTTCTCCTCAGGTTCGTTACTCAAGTAGTTCCACTAAAATTAAATACGGATAAACGTGCGCTGGAAGCATTGGCTGAGACAGTCAATGATTTCCAACACAACCGACGATGGAGGTCGCGATCTATTTTTTCGATATAGTTCAACAATCCTCGAAGGGATACTGGGTAGCCGTTGGAGTAGTTGCGCTGCAATTGATGAGAGCATATTGAAAGCCTTTTGTTTGGCAGGCTCCTGGTAAGAGAAGAAGAAATACGCTAGGGCCGCTTGATCGTCGGATTCAACCTCATCTCGGAGGGTTGCAATAATGGATCCACTGAGATAAAGAAATAGTACTGAGAATTTAGGAGAACAACAAAACTCGCAAAATAATTCCCCATCAGAGAATAGTTTTTCCCGCGCCGGCTGGCACAGTAGCCTTTAACCTTTCAACCGCACAGTAACATTAAGTGATTCAACTCATGTTTGCCAGACAGCCATAAACACTGACTGTTGTTGCCCTTGAAGCTCTCAAACTCCGGACCATCCAGAAACCATTGGCCTGTACCACTATGGCGCTTTTGGCGTGTTCGATCGAAGTGTCAAAGACCCATGACATGCAAGTAACTTACCCGACTGCAGTGCAAGAGTCGCAACTTCTGTGGCGACCACTATATTCCGTGTGGCCTCGGTAGTCCTCTAGGCAGAACGCGACTAAGAGGAGCAGTGAGCATGATACAAGTCTCCGTGATTAGATGTGAATTCGTGCGCACCTTTGCTTAATAGTCAGCTCCAACTGAATGAAAGTTTTGCATTGGTTTACAAGCTCAATAAGCTTCTTTCGTTCTTCATCCTTCAAAGGCAATTTGAGCTAGTGCAACAATCCTTTCCATCTGGTGACGGGTGGTTTCAACTTGTCAACAAACTCTTGTAGCTTCTCATTGCACATATTTAGGCATTCTTCCAGTGGAGAATAGTCGACAGTTTGATTTCCAGGCGTGTTGACACTGGCAAGGTGGCCTATATGTCCTTGTAGATCCGAGAGTATACAACTAAAATACTCTACTTCCGTCTTCAACTCATTGAGCCTTCTTTTCGTCTTTTTTTGCAGTGGCGATTTTGGAGATAATGTTGCTTATCTGACCAATAAAACCTAGAAACCCAACAATTCCCGAGGAAACTGAAAGGGGATCCATTGGAGGAGGATGCTAGAGGGAAGAGGGAAAGTGTAAGGGGGCTGGAGAGTGAAGGTAGAATATAAACTTGAAGGCACCAAATGCGGTGTCATTACCATATGGTTGCGATGCCATTGACAGATCCTGTGCGACCGCAGCGCGCTGTCTGGTAGTACTGATTCGACAAAGATAGAACTGTTTAACGCCATTGGCGCTCGAACTCCTCCAGTCCGGTCAGCTCTCTCCAATCTCACACCCCTTTTCTCACTGCCCTTTTCTCCAGCTTCCCTTCTTACTATTCTCTCCATCCGCTCCCATGTACATGGCGGTGCCATCTTAACGTTGTTTACCTTAAGACATGGAATCAATATGTAGCATACATAGAATCAATTAAATCATTTATTTCTAACAACCAGTGTTTGATGAATCAGACTATGCAAAACATACATGTCCACAGCCGACACAACTTTTTATTCTCAGGTAGTTTATTAGAATAACGCCGAAAATCTCTTATGCGAATCCATACCAATTTATCTACTTTTTATCATCCAATACACGTGAACAAAGCCAAATCGCCACTTCCAACCCATTGTAAAAGTAATCTCGACCTCTGAGTCCCATACACCATTCTCCGATCCTGTCAGGACCCAAGTCTAGCTGTGGCAAGTCCGGGAAGTCATTCCTTGCATCCTCCCACAAGTCTGGAACAATCATAACCGTCCATGCAAGAAGAATCACCCAATCTTCCATTACACAATTCGAGCTTCCTGTCTTGTCTCCGTGTGCTGTAGGACGATGCTCTCCTTGCGGTATCCCACATGTCCAGCAATGCCACCCATGTTCCTGACGAAATCGAATCTTCTTCTTTGCATAAATCCAACCCCCAGCCTGTTCCACATATTTCATCCCTAGACATTCCCTAAAGTATTTGCTGTAGGGACGGTGACGAGCTTTGTGCATCCCACCATGCAATGCCCAACACACCGGACAATTTCCAAGAATGTCTGAAGTCGCCCGCTCCATGATAGCAGCCTTATCCTTCAACGTTCGTTGAGCACTCTCATATTGTAATCTTTCCCGCATGATCCCAGCAGAGGGAGCATTAGAACCAGGTACATTTGTCAAATTCCTACCGTCGTTGTTCCAGGTCGTGTCATTCACTACTTCAAACCTATCTTCACTACCTGAATTTGCTATTGGTGTAGGTCTCTTATGCGTGAGAGCCTGCAATGCTGGTCCGATATTATTAATACAAACACATCAGAGCACCTGACGAAACCATACCTTTCGTTAATCCATTATCGGGTGCACAAAAATCGCACGGGTTTGACCCATCCATATCACCACAGCCCATCTTTCGCTTGTCCAATAATCTGGAAAATACAAGACGACGGCACTCCGAGGATTTCACCCAAATCTTTGCATCCCCACGACCCTCAAAATCAAAAACCGGGTCTTGAACAGCACTCAGCGGCTTGTGTTTCGCATTGAGAAAGATCCCATAGCCTGGCCGACCATCCCTACTCGTCCTCCCACCTGCTTGCACAATGTTTACTACCCCATAAACATCCTCATGGTAGATCACTGCTCGAACCCGAGTACAATTAATTCCCTGAATCATCCCAGTCGTAGCCGCTATCCATTGCTTCCTTCCTGATAGCCAGTCTCTTTCATTTCTCAACTTTTCCTCAGTGTCCAGACGAGAATGAGATCTTGTGCAGCAGTCCAGTTTTTCCGCTAGTAAATCCACAGTGCCAATATTCGAGCAAAATATGATCCCAATGTCCGTTCCTGTCAAACACCGTTCCCGGAGCACCGAAACAACATCCCGAACATTTTCTACAGTGATCTGAGTAGCATCAAACCGAAGCAGATGATAACCAATCGTTGGTTGATCGGAATTCCCCCGAATAATTGCAGTGTCCACCGGCAGCCTTAATAAATCCAGTAACTTCTTTTCAAACCGCGGGGGAAGAGTAGCTGTCATTATGATTCTTTGGCAGTTATAGCTCCCAAGTATATGTATCTTCTCAAAGTCCTTTCGAAACTTCATCGTTAATACTTCATGTCCTTCATCCAGAACAGCTCGTGCAATCCGCTGTTCATTTTCACGCAGGAAACGTTGAAACCGAGCAGAGACCGCACTCTCTAGCGCAACGAAAATAAGTCGAATCCCAATTGGTACGTCTGGAGTCTCAACTGTCCAATGGAATGACGGAATATTGCATCCTTGAGCAGTCCTAATGTGATTGTCCAGCAGAGAAGTGTGAGGTACAACAATGAATGTAATCATGTTGTCATCTAGCCAAGCCGGTAACAGCCAACAAAGGCTCTTCCCACTTCCCGTTGACATTACCGTAACAAAACTTTTTTTCCTTTCAACCGCCATTCGCACCATTTGCATCTGCAGCCCGGATTTGAACGTCGGATTATTGATATGAATGAAGTGCTTCTGGAGAAGCGTGACCAAAACACCGTCAGAACATAGCTGCATTCCTGCCGAGTTACATAACGATCCCTGACCTGCCTTCTCCAGGGAGGTAACCGGCACAACTGACTTCTGGAGGGACACCGAAGGTGTAACAAACCTCTCGAGGGATGCCGAACCTCCAACTTCCTCGTCAAAAGATGTCAATGTCTCAATTCCCTGTTGGGGCGACGACGATGAATTCATAATACTATCTTCTGAAGTTTCAGTCGGTCGAAAACCAGACACAGTTGAGTGAGAAGGGCGTGTATCAGCCCTCCCCCCGTTCCCAAGTCCCAAATCCATTAGTGAGTCTACCATGATCTTCTTCATCTTCATTTCCAACATGTTATTCCACTGCTGATACTGATCAGAGATTGTTTCAGAGACAATGTTGATAATGGCCCCTTCAGATAGAGTCCGCTTCCCTTCTGTACAGTCCAAAATCGCAGAGGACACCCCTTGGATAATGTTCTGTCGCGTCTGTAAGGGCTGCCGTGCAGAGTGCCCTTCAACTCCACCCCAAACTCCGCAGAATATCCGTGACATCCGTCCAAATCTGAGCATCCGTTGGCTTGTCACTCCAGGTAGTTGTCCATACTCCACTCCATAATGAGCATCAGCCGTAGAAACACTATGTGACTGCTGCGCAATTCCAACATCATCTTCCACATCCTCTCCCTCAAGAAATGTGTCCAGCTCCGAGCCAACAAACACTCTGCAAATTTCCACATAAAGCTGACGATACACCCGTGCACCAACGTCGAGACCACAGGATTTCAGGAGGAATTCGTTGATCCATACCCCGATCTTCTCCACTGTTACCCTCTTGCCCATATCAACCCAGGCATACTTCTTTGTGATAAGCGAAGGTACTTCGCCATACAAATGTTCAACAAGCCGAGCTTCAAAAGGACGAATAAGCACCTGAAATTGTTCCACAATTCGACTCAGTCGAGGAGGACATTTTGTAGGGATAAATTCCTCCATTCGCATCCGGTTCTGCACTTTCGTTCGCCGAATGGCAAACCAGATATCTTCTTCGTGACGAAAGACTGTTCTTGGACGAGTGTCATTGATGAACTTGTGGTCAAAGTGCTCAGTGAGCCGGTTGTTGCCACCAGGAAGGAAATACACAAGCATGCAGATCTGACGGTTGATTTCACCAATTCGACGTAGAAGTTTAGTTGCCACTACAGGGTTCAACACCATTTTCCCATCCCGAACAATATATAAATCCCCTTGCTCAATATAACGACGCAGCAATGATTTCTCAAAAATCTTCAGGTTGGGATGATTTGTCCATGAATACCCAGCAGTCTTCACGTCAGCCCAGTTGTCGCCCTCTGTGGAGTCACGTAAAATTTCACGATCCAAATCCAAACCCAAGAGCATCCCATCAACCTTGCACTCCGTCTCTTCAAGTGCATGCTTTAGCCCTTCTCGCCAACGAGGAATAGATAACTTGTGCCCTTTGTATGAGATGCACATTCCATCCTCGCTCACAAGCGTTGTTGGAGGATGAGTACCTGAGAGCGCAAGAGAACTGGCATATTTCTGATAAATTCGGATAGCATTAAATGGTGAGTCTGTCCCGATCTTCAGAATTTTTTCGGCAACTGCTTTAACAGCTCTGATTGAATAGTGAGTTTCTAAAGTAGCAAATTAATCATAAACACATACTCTAGTGGGTCATTGTCATATTCCGCCATAGTCGCAAGTTCCTCATGTAGCACAGCACCCCGAATGTGATACTTTAGCTGAGTCCCAAGCCTGGGATCCATAAACCGTCCTTTTTCTTGGAGAGCATGAAGAGCAATTAGGCACTCCATTGGGTTGTTCCACTTTGAACCTGCTGATCGTGAGCCGAAGGATTTTCGTCGATAACAGAGTCCGATGAACAAGTCATGAACGAGGTGAATGCTTCGTTCATCATTTTGCATGAGGGCATCAAGTAGAGCTGAGGCACACCCTAAATCTTGTTCCACTAAGGATAACCGCTCGATTCTCTCCGGATTATCCAATGAACGCAAGATAGCCAAAATGAAACGATAGAGGCTGCTGGAATACTTGCCTAAGCTTGAATCATCATCAAGAACTCTGAAATGCTTTGTATCCTTGTTCACCGGAAATTCTGCTGCTGCTTCAAGAACAGCAAGACCCGAGTTGTGTGCTTCGTCCCGAATTGTCCTCATGTAATCCACAATCCTGCCTTTCAGACGTGTCTCCCATCCTTCCAGCGCGTTCTGAAGGGGTAGTCCAATCCACTCCAGGTACTCATTCACCTTTCTCGGTGATATAATGACATCTGCGAAGAATAAATGCCATCCAGCGTCTTTTTGGAGTTGCGGCACTTCGTTGAGGGTAGGTGCGAGGTAGACTGTTGACTCCTTTGAGATCTTCGAGTCGTGTTGTTTGAGGTACATTTCCCAGGGATCTCCTGGTGGCGCGATAGGAGGTGGAACGACTTCAAAGTATCGTTGAACAGAGATTGAGAGTATTTGAAGGCTTGCTTGGCGAACCACATAGTCTTCATTAAATTTTGTACGGTCTTGAGGATGTTCTTTGTACCAATGGTTTTGCATTGTACGAATACAAGGAGCAGAGTACGTGCAGTGTCGACAAGAGTATCCGGGAATAATATTGAGACCAGGAAGAGCAGGCTGCTTGCCGGTGATGGCAGGGATCTCTTTGAGATCTTTAACAACATCGAAATCAACCCAGAGTCTGTTTAACTTGTCGAGGTCGCTTGGCAGCGCTGATAGATCCTCGTGTTCACTTTTGAGGTGCGCCGTTAAATCAAAGGGCGTGAGAGCGTGTTCGCAGATAACGCAGATGATGCACTTGAATGGCATCAAAATGCGGAGTCTGTAACGGTTTAGGATGTCATTGTAGACTAATTCTGGCAGATATGATGGAATGGAGGGAAGGATTAAGCAACCAGATTGAGTGCCGACAGTCCTTTGAGGAGCAGAAAACCCAGCAGGCAAAATAGCTCCGTAATTCGGAGATGGTGACTTAGCAGTGTGTGTATGTGTTGCTTCCGGCATATCAACAGCATCGTCGACAACCATTTCTGCTCGAATTTAGATCAAAGGCAAGTAAATAGATAAGCAAAGCTTTCAAAGCCAGATACACGACGAAATAGACTTACCCATGTCAGAACCACCATCCATAACGTCCGGAGCAGGCGGATCCGGCCAGAGCGTGATATCGGTGTTGATTTGACTATTGTACTTGTGATCATTCTTGAAATGTATCTTGAGGATCCCGAAATCCTTGTGTTGATAAGTGCAGTGTTGTGAATTCTGGACGTGAGGGCAAATGAGCATATCTTGCGGTCCGGAACGGATAATATGGTCAAATGGCACTCCTATAAAATATATATCAAAGCATGATTTAAGTCCGACAAAGCAATCCATTTACCGCTTCGGAATGTATAAATGTTCCCATGTAAGCGTTGCTTGTGTTTACGTACATCCTTGAAGCTCTCGTGGCAAAATACACATTTAGGCCTGTATAAAAGTAAATATTGATCTCGCAAGGAATGCAAGACCTATTACATGATATCAGACGATTGATAAAGGATGGATGGATGCACAAGCGAGTAGATGGGAGTTAGGCGAAACGTGCTGCAGGAGCGCAGCTTTGTCAGCAGCGCCTACAGCCACCTACAGCTACCTCACCGAGACCTCGAAGCTGCAGCGTTCGGGTGAGCGAGGGATGAGAGCCTGTGTTTGATGAATTAAATACTTTGTTTTCGATGCTTAAGAACACCCTCTGACTCTTAGAATTTGAATAACTGCGTGCCCGAACTGGTTATAGCATCCTGCACCTCGTACTGAATGTAAAAACGCTACTTCCTGCTGACCATAGGACTAGACCTTGATTATTATGACATAAACTGTGGATTTTTATGTCTGAAAACACATTCCAACTTTCAGAACTAGAAGAAGTGCGCCCGAGGACCAGCAATGGCTCCCTGTCCCTCGTACCCTCACCCAAACACCTATATAAGGAACGAGCCATAAGAAATCATTTCTGATCACTTAGACCCCATGAAATCAATCATTGGCTATCCAACGGTATTTAACTTAAGTGCCGGTGTCCGCCCTTCGGTCAGGGCAACCACAGTGAACAGTACCCCCAAAAAATCATAGACGGGCTCCTCCCAGGTCAGCAACGCACTAGACCCTGACTTTCTCAATTTAGACCATAGCTTTTTTATGTCTGCCAACAATCTACATTTGCCAGAATTTTCATAACCGCTCCCTATCACTCCCAATCCCAACCTGCCCCGAGTACCTTCCCAATTTTATATAAAAGGAACAGCTCGGATATAACTATTCCTGAGCATTTAGACCCGAGCAAATCAACCCCTGCCTACTAGAATATATACATTTCTAACCAGTAGACCCCCCCCCATCACCCTCCACAGCATTCGAACATAGAGTCCCAAAATAACAAAGATACCCCCCTCCCGGCCAATCAGGGACTTAGACCCTGACTTTCTCAGTTTAGACCCTACGTTTTCCATGTCTGTCAACAATCTCCATTTGCCAGAATTTTCATAGCTGCTCCCTATCACTCCCAATCCCAATATGCCCCTTGTACCTTCCCAATTTTATATAAAAGGAACAGCCTGAATACAACTATTTCTGAGCATCTTGACCCAACCAAATTAACCTCTGCCTACCAGAATATATAATTTTCTAACCAGTAGACCCCCCCCCCATCACCCCACACAGCATTTGAAAATATTGTCCCAAAAAAACAAAGATACCACCCTCCCAGCCAATCAAGGACTTAGACCCTGACTTTCTCAATTTAGACCCTAGGTTCTCCATGTTTGCCAACAATCTCTATTTGCCAGAATTTTCATAGCTGCTCCCTATAATTCCCAATCCCAATATGCCCCTCGTACCTTCCCAATTTTATATAAAAGGAACAGCATGAATATAACTATTTCCGGGCATATAGACCCGAGCAAATTAACCCCTGCCCACCAGAATATATAATATTCTAACCAGCAGACCCCCCCCCCATCACCCCACACAGCATTTGAAAATAGGGTCCCGAAAAAACAAAGATGCCACCCGACCAGCCAATCAAGGACTTAGACCCTGACTTTCTCAATTTAGACCCTAGGTTTTCCATGTCTGCCAACAATCTCCATTTGCCAGAATTTGAATAACTGCTCCCTATCACTCCCAATCCCAACCTGCCCCTCATACCTTCCCAATTTTATATAAAAGGAACAACCCAGATATAACTATTTCTGAGCATCTAGACCCAAGTATATCAATCACTGCCTACCAGAATATCAAATTTTCTAACCTGTAGACCCCCCCAATCACCCTCCATGCAATTTTTTGCACAGGGCTAGCCCTGTGCAAGAAGAATATAGATAGGGGGGAAGAAACGAACCTAAATGACTCGGCGAAAGAGGTTGGATATTTAATTCGGGGACGCCTTTCCATTTTAAGAATGGACGTTCAAAGTCGGATAGGAGGCGTGTACCGGAGCCCGCTTTCCCTGCGCGGGCGGTACGACCTAATCTATGCACATCTAAATCACGTTCGTCAGTACGAATTTTAAATAAATGGATACGCGCGCATAAACGCACATTGCTCCACACTACTCGGAATCCCAACTTGAAGAACATGGGTGACGTCGGGGATATCGATGCCCCTTGCCGTAACATCGCTCGAGACGAGGACTCCAGATTTGGATTTCTTGAAATCTTCAATCGCACGCGTGCGTCTAGATTGGGAGAGACGAGAGTGGGTTGTGAAGACGGAGGTACCGAGTTGGGGTTGGAGGGCGGTGAGCTGAATAACAATGGGTATAACATGGATGAGAATTTTTGGAGAATAGTTGATAAACGGTAGCCGCCATATCGCCAAACACACCTGCGCCGACAGCCGTATTAGCAAAAAGAATAACCTCGCAATTCTGATCTTCTTTCAACCATCTCGATAACAATGCCGCAGTTGCAGGGTACAGTTGATCCATCGGCACAGTTTGACATGATTGGGGGACATGTTCGTGTGTCGCTCTTTCGGATTCGGAGATGGTGGAGATGTTTTGTTGGGTTGGGAGAAGGAAGAGTTGGGCGATTTTTTGGAAATCGGGAGGGAAGGTGGCGGAGAAGAAAAGGGTTTGACTGGGAGGAGAAAAATAAGTAAGCATTACAGAATGTTTCAATGGTTGGGGAAGACGCACCGTGCGACCTGGGTACGAGGAGGTAATGAATCCCAAATTTGGTGGAGGGCCTGTTTGAACCCTGTATCAAGGAGTCGGTCGCCTTCATCCAAGACGAGGGTGGATACTGTCTGAAGACGCTCCCGGAATCTATGGTTCTCGATGAGATCAATCAAACGGCCAGGTGTCTACCCAACAATGAGAAATGGAAGAAAAAGAAAAGGATTAAGCGTAATACCGCGATAACAAGATCCAACCTCTCGTTTTTAATACGCCTCAGATCTTTCTTAATCTCTAATCCACCCACAAATGTTTGCACGCCGATCTTATCTTTTAACCCCGCTCCAGTGAGGACCATCTCTGCTTCGCTCGCAATCTGCTGTGCTAGCTCCCTGGTTGGCGATAAAATCAACGAAAGGACATCCTTTCCCGTGGCATTTTGGCCGAGAATGCGCTGGATTGTTGGGATGATGAACGCAAGAGTCTTCCCAGTATCAGTTTTAGCTTTGACCTAAGCTAAAGGGATGCGTTAGAATGGCGTGGGGTATAGTGGGAGGACATACATACACATCCTCGCCCGTAAGAATGGCATCCAACGTCGCAGCTTGAATAGGCGTGCAATACTCGAAAGGAATACTGTGCGCAAGCGTGGCGTTGAGTCCTTTTGCTGCATAGTCGGCAAAACGTACATTGGACATGTGTGGAGGGTGGGCGGGGGCGGGCGGTAGTGAAGGACGACGAACTTGTGTCGCCGGCGTCATTGCTGTCGCTGTCGCCTTCGACGCCATTCGACGAGTACGTGGTGTCTTCGGCATTATGATGGACGTTGAGTGAGGAAGATGTAATGAGTCAAAGTTAGAATACTTAGCGATTGGGTATTTCCGCGAGGATAAGGCTTTTTCGAGCGAATATGGAACTGGCGGAATCCAACTATCTTTGGTGTAAGAAGCTAAGACTACTGTACAATACATAAGTTTTAGCTATTTATACTATTGGGATTCGAGCGCTTGATTGTGACTGTGAGTTGTCACGCGAGTCTGTTGATTGTGGGCGTTAGTAACTTCCTTACATATCTCCCCCTAGATTCATGTAGTGAATCTAATAATAAAAAGAATAAAAATAGTGTAAACTGAGTGAATAATAAAGATGATAATGCGGAATATGATAGGGAGGAATAATAATAAGTGGATATATGCTACTTACTTTTGGTATCTACTCCGACTCCTGGTCCTTATTGGAGTCCTCCATGCGTACGTCCTCCGCCGCTTCCTCAGTAGTTTTGAGTGCGGCTTCATGTGCATTAGCGACTGTGCTAGGGCCTGGGCCTGATACTGCGTTCGAGTCATGGCCAGGTTGTGTAACTTGAACGGGTCCGTTGTATGCATTGGCTAGATAAGTGCATATAAGGTTAATTGTAGGTATGCACCCTGTAGTATCGTTAATGTATTGCTCACGAGCTCCTGTGGACAGCTCCTTTAGCGTGTCCCTAATGTAGTCGCGCATCTCTTGCCTAGTGATGTCGTTCTCGCTAGGCTCCTCCTTCGTGTGGATCTTGGGCTGGCCACGTCTCGATACGTATTCCCGGTCACTGTGATATGGGGCCGGTTTGTATGCCCCGCGATATCCCCCGCGCTATCCGCCTCGCCCTCTCCCGCGGTAGTAATAGGGCGGTCGGTACTGCGCAGCTGGCGGTGGAGTCGGTGCTATAGCCTCCTTGAGAGCCTTGGACGCTCCCAGCCACTCCAGTACGTTCATCCCTCCTCCTCCCCCTCCATAGGCTCTAGTGTCGCCATATGTGCTGTGTCCAGCACTCCCTCCGAAGGGAACTTCTGGTGCCTGGGGGGGCTTGACCACATTGGTGGTGTCAGCGTTCGTTGGTCCGACAATCGTCTGCCAGTCGAAATCAGGTAAGCTGCTCATGTTGTGGCTTACATTAATCTCATCAATGCTGGCAGGGTGCTGGTGGATTTCCGGTCATCATTCGGTATATGCGCTCTTAATAAGCTTGCGTGAAATTTAGGGAAAATTCCTCGTGATAGTAATTCTGCTGGTAATTCTAATTTATACGTAGTGTTCGGTGTGACTTCTTGTACTATCTTATACGGTCCAATGTACTTAGGTGTCAACTTGCGAGATCTGCCTTTTGGTAATGATAGGTTTTCCGTGGAAACGTATACTAGGTCACCGGCTATAAACGGTGACGGTCGTCGTTTTCCGTTAGCCGTGTTTGTTTGTTTTACTCGATGAGTCAGAATTGTATCATGCGCTTGTAGTAATGCATCTCTAAGTCGCTGTGTAAAGGCGCGTACACCTGGTAATTCAGAAGTATTGTCGTTTGTTAATAATGGCGGCGGCAGCATTCCATAGTTAAGGAAGAATGGGGAGAACCCTGTTATATCAGATGTTGCTATATTGAAAGCGAATTCGATTGCTGGGAGTTTTAACACCCAGTCTTTCTGATCAGGTCTAACCGCCATCCTGGGCATTTGTCCTATAGTCCTATTAGCCCTTTCTGTCGCTCCGTCTGTCTGAGGGTGGTATGATGTGGACATCCTTAATTCCGTGCCTGTTAATGCGTGTAGATGTTCCCAGAATGCGCTTGTAAATAGTGAGTCTCGGTCACTAATAATTCGTTCTGGGCTTCCATGTAATTTGTAGCATGTGTCGAATATTAATTCGGCTACGTCCTTTGCTCTATAATTCTGTTTCGAAGGTGCTAAGTGTATCATTGATGAGAAGTGATCAATTATGACGCATATCATATCGAATTCGCCATGTCTATTTGTGGACAACGGTAGAGGGCCGACGAAGTCTATTCCTATCTGTTGCCATCTGCGCGACGGTACTTTAATTGACTTTAATAGTCCATATGGTCTCTGATTGTTAGGCTTGGATGTCAGGCAAGTATGGCACATTTCACAGAAGGCCTTTATGTTATTAAACATCTTTGGCCACCATACAAAATCTTTTAGGTATTGGAATGTTTTCCGTGCTGCCAAATGTGCTAGTAATGAGTGCGCATGGGATATGATGAGGGATATCGAATCTTGTGCTCCTAGTTTCCCGCGGGGTATGCATAGGAGGTCTCCTGTAGGACGATTTAAATAGACTAATTCGTCCTTAATGTAGAAGTTCGCGTGGTGGTCTATGTTATTCATCAGAGGTCCGAAGAAAGTGTCTGACGCATATAGCTCCTTCAGGCAGTTTGGGAATTTTAATTCCGTGTTGAATAAGGAAAGGAACTCGACGTTAGGTGTTATTATCTCCGTGTCTCGTTGTGTAGAGTCGTTACTAATTATTTCGAGTTCTGGCAATGTAATATCCGGCTCTGGGTTCCGTGGTGCTCTTCGTAAGTTCTTATGTGTCAGTCTTTTCTTGACTTCGGCTGCTGTGAATGATGGTAGCACGGCGATTCCTGGTATTGTTAACGGCGTTGTTTTTGGTCTGGAATTACCCGTCTGCTGTCTGGTTTGTGCCGCGTTAAGTTGCATTAATAGTTCATTGTGTGTATTAATACCTGTGTATAGCGGCCGTGAAGCGGTATTCAAAGTCGGAGTGATTGAGAATGTAGATAATTCTGGTATATACTCTGTGCGTGATCTTTGTATGCCATCTGGTTCGTCACTATACATTCTAGACAGTGCGTCCGCCATTGTGTTATCTTGTCCTGGCAGGTATATCATTTTAAAGTCGTATTCGCTTAAGAAATCTACCCATCTATGTTGCCTGGCGGACAGCTTAGGCTGTGACATTAGAAATTCAAGGGGCTTGTGATCAGTGTATATTCTGAAATGTGTGCCTTGTAAGTAATGTCCAAATTGTTTTAATGATTCTATTATTGCGAGCAGTTCTCATCGTGGACTGGGTAATTCTGTTGAGCCGGTGTGAATTTCCCCGACCAGAAGCCGATTATGTTGCCTTGTTGCGCATCTTCGCCCTGTGTGAGTACGCCACCACCACCTGTCAAGGATGCGTCTGTGATCAAGTTAAAGGGGAGGGCGTCGGCTGAATAGTCGGCAGGTTTCCTACGGTGATTCCTGTGCGTTTCGACTATTGATTTTATTTCTACGAATGCTCGTTCTTCGGTTGGACCCCATCGCCAAATCGATGTGGAGCCGTTTCTATCTGACAGTACACCCATCTGCTTCCTGATTTCTTTGCAGTTAGGAGCTAAGTAGCTCACCATTCCCAGGAATCCGGCGAGGAGGCTTTTATTGGTGAGTGTTTTCCACGCTAATACTGTTTCCACTTTATCAGGGTCCATTACAATTCCATCTCTATCTATTACGTGTCCGAGTATCTTCAACTCCTCCGCGAAGAATTGTAGTTTATCTGGTGTTGATAGATAAAGTTTTTCTTTTCGTAATATGTCCATTATTATTCTGCAATGTTTAACGTAATCTTCTATGGTGTTTGAGTATATTATTATGTCGTCTAAATATACGTCCATTATCACACCTAGATATGGACCGAAGATGTGGTTCATTAATGATTGATAAGTTGATCCGGCGTTGCAATCACCTTGCTGCATAACTAGTGATTCCATTGTGCCGTCTGGTGTAGTAAATAGCGAATGCTTAACGTCGGTTGGTTCGATCCGTATCTGTTCGTACACATCTTTTCTGTCTATTAGTGTGCGGTATTTGTGTCTTAATACGTTTGATAATATGCTCTCAATATTGGGTAAGGGGCTAGTCATCCGTTTGGTATTTGCGTTCTGTTCTCTTTTATCAATTACCGTTCTGATGTGTACGTCTCCATCTGGTCCAGGTTTCTTAGGTACGATTAGCATTGGTACTGCTTTCGTTCCATTCCTGAATCTCCATCTGCCGGTTGCGAGGTACGTATCCCTTTTCTTTTGCCATAAATGTTTGACTGCCTCCGGGCAACGGCTGGGTCACCATTTGTAGTTTAGGTTTTCGTCTATAATCTCTATGTGATGGTTTATTTCACGCATTGGCTGTAGTGGAGTGTCTTCTGCTGATTTGCAGAGATTTCTGGCTTCTTCCCTTAGCATGGTGTGTATCTCTGCTAGTCCTTCTGTGATCATTTGAGACGCCATTGACGCCAATACTGAGACTTTGGGTCTTCGTATTGGTTGTGCTTCTCGCGAACCTATGGCTAGTCTAGTTGGGTTAAACTCTAGCATTATACCGTGCTGAAAAAGGAATGGAGTCCCTAAAATTATATCATAGTTCTCTAGGTTCATGATATCGAAGGTCCGTTGCCCTTTAATGTCCTGGTATGAAAGTTCCACTGATGTGTTGCATTGGATTAATGTACGGGATCCACTAGCAGCCATTTCGCATGGTTGTGGCTTATCCAGAGGCGTTGTCTTTATTTTTAATTGTCAACTAATGTTGTTGACATAAAATCAGACAGCGATCCACTGTCCACGAGGGCTCTAGCTGGGTTTCCGTTGACTTGGATTATAATTATTATCGGTTTCGGTACATGTCTAGTAGGGTCTTTTGGACGCGAGTTGTTCTGTTCTAACTTCGTTTCAATAGTTCCTTTGGGAAGTGTATGCGATTTTGTGCTGGGTTTAATCACTGCTGAAAATAACGGCGTGATCGCTGGTGCTACGCTTTCCTGAGCCCTATTTTTGTCCATAGTCTCTCCCTCCGTTGTTATGCGTGTGTATCTCTCGTCTAGTGTCTCATCTGGTTCTGTATCTGACGTTCCTATCCTGCTTCTAGCATCTTCATATAGTGATATGCTCGATATCGTATGCATTCTTGGAATATCGTCTTTTATGTATGAGTCTGATGAATCAGATACCGTCATTAATCCTGGTAAGCTGTCTCTTGTGCTTGTTACCGAGTTTGATCTGTATAGGCCTATATGCCTCCAGTCTATGGGTGTTGGTGCTAGTGAGTCCTCTTCTACCGTTCGTCTCTGTTGTGCTAACAGCCATATTTCTTGTATCCGTAATTGCTGTTGTCTGAGCCGCAGTGGGTTCCCAATTGGGTCGGTGGAGTTTTCTTCGTCATTTGATATGTTATTATCTATCCAGAAGTAATCGATCCACGGAATAGGTTGTTTTGATATCAATTCCCTGCGCGCTTCTTCTTCGAAGTCTATGTTGTTACTTAGATTTTCTAATGAGCTTATAGCCACGTTCGACGGTAGATAGTATACAAAATTGTATATCAAGTTGACTATATGTACTGTTGTGTGGTTATACGGCGTGATAATGTATCTTGTGTGATTCTCATAATATTCTGTCTGGGTCTGTACCGTTGTTTGTCGGAAGTTCCCGACATCCAGAGCTATTCTGTCCCATTCACTCTGGGGTATTAGCGTTGCGTCTTGCGCAGCGTTGTATGATGATGGATTAAAGATATTCATTGCTTGGGACTGTAATATTTTGATGGAGTCGAGTTCCCTGGCATTATTTAATACTGTAGCGGATGATACTTGTATGCCCGGGGGCCTAATGGAATTCCTTTTTGGGCAATCCTTGGACAAGTGGCCTTTCTCGTGACACGTGAAGCATTGGTTGTTTGCGTGTAGGACGTCTCGCTCTTCAGGTTTTAACCTAGGCCCTGTGTACGTCGATACATGTTGGGCTCCATTCGGATGTGTACTGTCTCTATACCTGGTACGTGGGTTTTCTCTAGGCTTGTAACTTTTGAAGTTTGGAGAACGTGGGCGTGTGTTCTCTACCCAAGGTCGTGGTCGCCTGTTATTATTCCCTGTGTACTGCCTAGTCTGTGTATTCGAGGGTCGTGGGTACTCGTCCTGTCTCTGTACCTGTTTATCATTCCGTCTGAACTGTAATGATGGCTGGATTTTATCCCTTGATAGCTTCTTTTCCAGGTATATGCGTAGCTCCTCGGCTTGTTCGAATCTATATCCGGATTCTTCGTATTCAGCTAGTGTGTTAAAGTCTTCGGTCAATCCCTGCTTCTGCCCATTTAATCTGTAGGTATGGCGCTGAATTTTTTACTAATTGTTGTATTATATCGAATTCGTCCAAATCTGGTACCCTGGACGCCAGAGATTCTAGGTATTTAATATAATCTTTAATATTTCTTCTGCCTTGTATAGCCTCCTTGAATTGATCCCGCATATTCTGGCGGAATCGCGGTGGGAAACAATAATCAAATAGTTCTCGACCTAGAGTTTCTATCGTGTATTTCTTCGGATTTGGTGCTATATATGTATAATAGAATTTGGACGCCTTTCCTGTCATAAATGATCCGATATGTCTTACTCTTAGGCTTTGGGGGAATTTTGTTATATCCATCCAGTTGTTCACCTCATAAGTCCATCTTTCGAATTCTTCATAATTCGCTGAGCCGTCGTATGCGCACGGGCTAGATATCTTAGCCGATGTTGCTTTCGATACTCTTTCTTTCATACGTTTCTTATACTTCCTCTTCTTCGTGGTAGCCTTACTATATCCAGACGAGCTAGAGCTTCTGTCGCTACTATCCGAAGGAGAAGAAGGCGGGTTGTCTGTTTGTTGTAGCTTCCGTGACAGGTACCCGGTTTGTGGCAGTTGCGATGTTGCGCGTAGGTTATGGTTGGGGAATACGCTCGTGCTTCTGCCGCCTGGTATCGTGTTTCGAAGCTGGTAAACGCCAGGTAGATTATCCATGTACGACGGGCTGCCTGGTCTTTTGTGTTTCCTATGCTCAGGAGCGCGATCTTTGTCCAACGGTATTTTAGTACTGTGATCGGACAATTTCCTGGTATTATTGAGGTGCTGCATACCCGAGGGTCCTATGTGAGGAACAAACTCTGGTATGTCGCTTGTATCTCCTCCATTCTGATCTATGCTTCTGGCTAGTAGTTCGTCGGCTGCAATTTGTGCTGCTACTATCGGGTCTCTGTTCACTCCTTCAGTTGCATCTGTTACACTGAATATATGTACCGGGCTTTTCTGTTTCGCTTTTCCTTTTTGGCTTCTGGTGTAGCGTTGTGAGAAACCGGAAGAGTAGGTATTCAGGGTATCGGCTATGGAAGGTGGGCCTGTAACCATTGTGTGATTGCGCTTCTTGTTATTACTCTTTCGTAAACTGTATACCTTCTCCGCTTGACGTAATATTCTGGTTTGTTCCTCGATTGGTAACTCACTCAGAATTCCCTCGGTGAACTTGCGATAGTTCGCGTCTACCGGCTGCGTTCCTTGTGTCGTTGGGATAGACGTTGACGGTATAGATGTTCGTAGGTTATCTCCCTCATCATTGCTATTCGCGCTGTCGTTTCCAGATGATTCAAAGGCGGCGTTGAAATATCGGCTGCCTGATGTTTTGATCTGTGTCTTGCGCTTAGGCTTCCTGTGGTGTTTCTTTCCGTGTACCTGTATATATGCGTCGTTATCCATATATTGGTTCTCTGTGTTTTGAGTGTACGTTGTGCTAGTAACACCTCCCTGAGTTTTTAATCCATCGTTTATGGCGAGTTCGCTATGTTTTTCCGGGATTATGATGTGATCAGTTTTTCGCGCTATGTATGCGCACGATGTTTGCATATGTGGTGTCTAACTGTCCGGTTTTGGTATTCGCACTATGTCTAGGCTTATAGTGCTGTAGTTCACCATCGATTATGGGATTTTTCGTCTCAACTTCAACTGCAGCGGCGGGAGGAGGAATATTCATATTTTTTACATTCGAACCGACTTTAACGGGAATTTTGTAATCAATTATTCTTCTCATATTGTCTGCGACGGGAGGTATAATGTCTACATCTCTACTAGTAATACTAGGAGGTATCTTCGCGATCGAGCCCTGGATGGGTGATGCGGAACGTGTGATGGAGTTATACTCACCATCTTTTTCCATCCCTTCTCCGATGTCCTGAACCTTTTCTCCGATGTTTCCTTCACTTCTCATAGCGTTGTCGTCCATGTTGCGAAGAAGTCCGGAGAATTCAGTCAGGGTGGTAAGGTTGTAGGATGGGGGGGGTGCGCCCACTGACATAGAGCGTCGGGAGCGGGGCTTTCCGTACGAGTTGCCTGAGCGAGTCGACATGTTGTTTTTAAAGTGCACTGTAATTTTTAGAAAATTTTATAGAGAGTGAAAAAAAATTTACGAGAAGTTTTTTTTTGACGGACTCGAAGGTTGATCAGGCCTTTAAGTGCGAAGTTGGTGTGTGAGCGAGTTCAAAAAATGTAATGAGTCAAAGTTAGAATACTTAGCGATTGGGTATTTCCGCGAGGATAAGGCTTTTTCGAGCGAATATGGAACTGGCGGAATCCAACTAT
>KN837237.1:27887-41987 GCA_000827215.1 Sphaerobolus stellatus SS14 | reverse complement strand
TTTAGCTATTTATACTATTGGGATTCGAGCGCTTGATTGTGACTGTGAGTTGTCACGCGAGTCTGTTGATTGTGGGCGTTAGTAACTTCCTTACAGAAGACGCCTGAGAGCAAGCATTGACGCCGAAGCGGGTCCACAACTGTCGACAACAATTTTGGTAAACGCTGGCTTGGGCGGCGCCTTACGTCACGTTTGGGAAGCGCCTAACATTGCAAAATTCCCATGGACATTATTACTCGCTGGTATCAACAAAAAATATTACATCCCAGAAGCATCTCCAGCGATCTATCGAATGGGGTAAGATCTCAACAGAACTTCATTAATATTACCACCGTCACTTGCTTACTTTTAAACAAAACGTCGCCGCCAGTTATGAAGACATGTTTAGGTAATGGAATCAGGATGAAAATATGACAGGATCGATGGGGAATTTGGAGATTAACACCGTTTTGCATCAAGAGAATGACACTTGGTGTGAGATGTTTCTTCAGATATGGATATGACGGAAAGTAGGTCGGATACGGTAGTTAGGGTACATAAGTTTTTTAATTGCTTCATACTAGTACATCATGCCGTAAGTGACCACGAGATGAAACAAAGAGGATTTAACAAATGTATTGAGAACTAATTGAGTACTTAGCAACAAAGAAGTGCCTTATTCGCAGCGCAGGCCAGGGACACCGAGAGTAGTGGATCTGATTAATGACTAAAAGTCTTGTCAATTTCCAAACTCTAATCCCAAACTGTCAAACTCTGATCCCAACTGCTTTGCATCGTTTACATGAGGGAATGGCTCCTCAGGTGGGGTACTATAAGGTTATAAGCATCCTATCTCCGTATCCTCAGGTCTCTATCAATCAATCTACTCACACCCCGAGGAATTCAGTTAAGGGAGCCCAGCCCTCTTTAACATCAAAGATAAGTAGTTGCTCTTTGGGTATTAAGCTTTTAATCCGCTCAATATGGTCCAAGTACTCTTGCTTGGGGTTTGTGGAGAGCCTACCCCCAAAGAAGTCCTCTGAAAACGATTCATATCAACTCTAGTGAGTAAGCCTCATATCTAAGATTGTACCTACCAAGGAGACATTTACTAAGCCACTCGAAGGTAGGAGCAAGACTAGGAAATTCCACTAATTTTTGTTCCAGACGGGCGATGTTAGGCATACCAGGATAAATTTCGCGTCGGGATAGGCACAATACAGTGCTTCTGCATGCATAGCTGCTGCAAAACCGAACATGCACTGATAGCCTTGGAGTAGGTCGTCTAAGGCTTCTAGGGATGAATCCTCTACAGCAATTCGTAAGTTATCCAGAGAAATTAGGCATCAATTTCGTCGATAGCATACTATACCAGAGGTCCAGCTGTTTGGGGAAATCATTCCTGGTTTTATTGACAAACAACAGATGATAGGCGGGACCAATACCCAAAGTTTCAAGAGCCGTGGCGAGGCTCGAGGTCTGTTGATCCATTACCAAAATATGAACTGTTAACGAGGAGACTTACTCCTGTTCTACCAACGCCGACTCCAACTACTTTGATGGGGGCCTTGTTGGGTCTCTCTGCATGTCCTGTCATTTATCTGAGGTGTTTCGCTGAAGTGGGAGGACAGTGTGCTACAGAGGATGGTGTCGCCTTCCACGATCAAAGGTGTGTGGGAACAGTAAAGACTCCATTACAGTTATTTCAGTGCAAGGAACCGGAGTCGTCCCTTCCATATAGGGTAGCCGTAGACCACGGAAGACATAAGCTCGGAAGACTAATATTTCTTAGCACTTAGTATTTTCGCCGATTTTATTCCTTTTTCGCATGATTTATTCCTTGTACAAGAGCATAAAAGACCTGTATTTACACGCCTGGAGCCTAAGTAGTCTTTTCTTTCGCAATCCTAGTTGGTGTTCTTGGGCTTGCTTAAAATTCCCGTCCGAAGAATATCCGTGCTTATGTAAATTTAGCGGGCGCTTTAGAACTCCGGAGTAGTTGAACCAATGAGACTCCACGGCTCGCACGTGAAGGTATGTACTTAACCTTCCTACATCTTCCCACTATCACACACTCCTTGAAGGAGTACATATATCAACTTCGTAACATAATATTCGCTTCGGGGTGATTTAGCTGCTTAAATCGCCGATCAATATAGATGTGATTATAATATTTCTTTTTCAATACGAACGATTGTAGAAGTCGTTATGGCTTAATGGTAGATTCTGATAAATCGAAGTGTGGTGTATTGGATCCAAGTTCAATCCTTGCTTAGGCTTGTTTTTTATTATTTTTATTTCATTTTTACTGGTTTTCTTTTTGAATTCAAACTTTTTAAATACAGCCTGCGATGTAGTGGGTAAGAAGGTGGAAATAAAAGATTAAACTTGAAAAGCGAAATATTCACCTTAGCCAGACATGCTATTCATGAAGTGGAACAGTTTACTAGATATAAAGCCGTGGATAGATCCCTAAGCTTCTAAACTTTCCTTAAAACTCATATTCAAATACTATCTTATTTTGGAAAAGTATCATTAATAACTCCAATTAAATTTCTGGGCTTCATGAATTTATTGAGGCCGAATATGCTGTGAGCACCGATTCCATTCCAAAGCTTCTAAAACTTCCTTAGATATCATATTCTAATTCTTATTTTTGAAATGTTTGATTAATAACTCTAATTAAATTCGTGAGCTTCATGAATTTATTGAGGTCGAATATGCTCTGAGCGCCGATTCCGGTAAATTCTGCGCGATGTGGGAAAGCTGACTCATCGCGCGCTTGTCTTCGGGCGGGGATTTTATGCTCACCCGGTGTTCTTGCGTTATTCTCGTGTGACCCTTCTTACATTCAGGTACATCAGGCAAACTCTCACAGTCACATGGCGTGGTTTGGCGTGGCGTAAAAATAGAGAGGACTCGAACCCAGCGCTCCCTTACATACGTATGCGGGAGCGAGAGAGAGAGAGAGATCAAATTATAGTGCTCGAAGCGCCAGAGGCGCTTATGGTGCACTTTTACGACTACAGGGTTATGTACATGGGACCGAGGTTTGGAATAATGTGGCGTCTTGGGGATAGAAAACACATCTGTACCCCGCTGGGGCGGGGAGCGGCGGTATGGTTATAACCTAACATGCTCTCCGGTCTGATTGCAGCCTGGGCTTAGCCTCTTGCCATGTGTAGGAATCCCATCCCCATTATCCATGGGGGACGGGCTAAACTCCCCATACCGCCAATGTGTCTCTACCCTTACGAAGCAAAACAAAATACCAGAGGCCAAGGCCGGTTTTCTAGGAGATGAGATGAGACAACGATGGCAGGACGACTACAAAAACCGCCTTATAAGCGCGCATGCTAGGAGCGATATAAACTGGTATAAATGGTGTATAGAGTTATGTAGGGATAGATAGCTTAATTAGCGAATTTGCCATTACATACCTCGGCTAGAGCTAGGTAGTCGTAGGTAGCCTTCCTAGAACTTTGCATGTTTTACTGATGTAGTCATATTAGCGAGAATAACTACTACAGAAAAAAAAGGAGTCCTTGACAGCTTTCCTGATGCAACATGCCTCCATGACCTTCAGCTCGGTATAGCTAATTATGAACAAGTCCTGCCAGTGCAGAACTACAATATGCTACAGTTCACTAAAGGTACTGCTTAGTCTGCGCCCCACCCCGTCTACATCACGAAAGTTGACACGGGCCTCAAAGTGCTATATAGACCGTATACGCCGCCTAGCTTTCATAGCATCGTTAGCGAAGATGCCATCCTGGAGGGCTCCTAGTTCAGTGCATAGTCGATTGGTACCATCGCCGATGGATCTGATGCCGTCAATTTCGCTACAACTCTCGCCAGATTACTTAATGATAGGACCCCAGCGACCACGTAAGAACAAGATATCGCCGTCTTAGAGGAGGACAAGTGTATAGTGGGTATATAGGGATGCAGTTCCTACCGAACTATGACTATGTAAAATACTGATGAAGACTATGTCAAATAATATCTACAACTCGGGCGAAAGGTTTCTATAACAGAAATGGTCAAGCGGGCGATACCTGTGGCAGCTAAGGCAGTATACCAGGACGTCATCCTCCTCCGTGGTGCGAGAACAGTTAGAACTAGCATAGCTGTTTGAGAGGCGACTGGGTTCGGGAATAGGAGAGGAGGAGCGGTTCGGCGCCACTTCCTTCCCCTTGCCCACATAGCGGTTAAGGAGGGATGAGGCAGAGGGCGGGCTCTCATCAAAGAGCTGTCTAAAGGTCGTCGAAGTACCTAAGAAATACTAAGTAAGATAAAGAAAGAAAATGAGTATAAACAACACACTAAGACGTTTTGGATTGGCAACTTCATGTCCAATGCTGGAGCGAGTGCGATGGTAGGCAGAGCGGCGGAATCCCAGGGAAGCAGCAAGTCCCCTGGGCCCAGGTCGAAAGCCTCGAGTCCTGAAAGGAATAACCTCACGGGGCATGCTTTCAGGGCGGGATGGAATAGGCATGGTTTCTATTACTGTTGTATTAGTACATAGACAAGGATATAGTAAAGAGACTCACCGGAGTCTTTATGAAACCCTGGATAGATTGTTTCCTTTTCCGCAGTGGAATACTTTTCATTAAAGCACACTAACACAGTTATTATTAGAAGATGCGGCTGTAGAAGGATGAACATACCAGATAAGCCACAAGTATGGCATGAGGCATAGGCTACATCCACCCCACCCTCCTGTACCATGTAGATATTGGCATAGACGGGAGCTGAAGGGGAGTATTGACCGCAGAAACATTCGAAGTTCTGGCGGCGTTTCTTGTTGTATGCCTCGAGACGATGCGGAAGGATCCGTTCATTAAAGACTGGGCTGGACAACGATGTGAGAAGGAACAATAAAATGACAGAAAATACTCACAACCCATATTCCACAATCTCTCCACGGTAACGATCATAGAAAAGGAGTTCTTTAGTGCGAGCTTGCCAGTCTCGCTCAAACTTGAATCTGGCTTCTCTCGCAGATGCGGATTCATTGCAAACAATTGCAAGGTTGCTATCAAGGACAGGGCGGCGAAGGGAGCGACGTTTGGAAGTAAAGGAGTTGAGATTGAAACGACCAAGCATGGTAATGACTGACTAAAGGAGGAGCACGAACTTGTGGGTAGCGTTGTACAGCT
Organism: Sphaerobolus stellatus SS14; assembly: GCA_000827215.1. NCBI lineage: Eukaryota > Fungi > Basidiomycota > Agaricomycetes > Geastrales > Sphaerobolaceae > Sphaerobolus > Sphaerobolus stellatus. Next base: position 36,846 of record KN837237.1, on the reverse strand, counting down.
CATCCTGGCTTAAATACGAAGCGTATTTTTGACTATTTGGTTGAGTGTAACTCACACATAACTCCTTCAATCTAGGATTACCCCCTCCGCTCATAAGCATGTCCATGTTATTGGATCCAATGGGGTCCATGCCGACCTTTGTCTGGAGGTGAGTGGAACCTAAAAACTCGTTAGAAAAGTCTGCTTAAAACACTAACTGAACCGTTTATCATATGTCTCACATTTTTTAGGCATTTTTAGGAGACGATCATCGGAGTCGCTGCTAAGGATTGAGCAGGTAATTGTGAAAGAGGTGAAGGTACGACTTTGGGCTTAGTCAGCAGCTTGACGCGGTTTCAACAGCTGTTAGCCTGGGTCTCCGCAAGCCAGAAAGGCGCATATTTTGATATCAGGAGACCATGTGAATCTTTTTATTCGGCCCAGATTATTCCTTGGAGAAAATCTGAGAATTTTATTAATTTGTGTTGACTTTTCAGGTAGTCTACAGCTGTCATCGGAGCGGAATTCGTGCGGGAAAGGTTTTAAGGGTCTAAAGCCAATTTATGTGCACATAAGTTATCTATTATAATTGTATGCCATTTATTCACGTTTCAGGAGTGACTTAACTGCAGAATTCGTGTTGAGGTGCCCAAAGTGACCCTCTATATGCTCACAGAAACTCCATGGCACTCTCTTTCGAACAGTTAGACACACTAAAGACTGTTCAAAATACCCTTGAGAGTGCTGGAATTTTTTCCGAATCTATTCGTTTCTCAAACCCTGCAATCAGTGATTTAAGAGATTCTCTCTCTTCGACCCTAGGAGGTGCAGAACACCATCCGCTCATTTCTTTAATAAAGTACTCAGCACCATTCTCTCGAGACTTTTCACCTGAAGAGATACATAATGGATGTAATAAAAGCACACGGAAAAGCTATGTTTCCTCAATAATTCATCATCCTCAAGGAGCCGTAGTTGAGTATCCGGAGACAGGCTCTGCAATAGGCAAAGCCGTAGCTCACCTATTCAAAGTTGATCTTTGAAAAAAATTTCAATCAAGAGATCCGAAGGCAATTATCCAATACTCTCTTGGGGAACCTAAAGGCAGCAAAAAGGATGTAGAATGTTTTTTGCTACGAAGTTCCGGGTCTGGTCTTCCAGGTGTTCAATGCACTCAGGTTAAACTTGCCTGTAAGTTTATCTTCATTTTTTGGTTCTTTTTTTTTAGTTAAATATTTATAGGTACAGGCTTTAAGAGGTGTAATTTTAACACCTCTTTGTCAGCTCCTTCGCTATCTGATGAGACTCCCGGTGCTTGGCAAGAGGTATTTCAGAAGACACTCGCCCTTATTTGTGCAGTACAAGACTCAGGATGTCCCTTTTCTTCGGAGTCCATAGATGGAGAAATTGATGGTTCCTCATTTGACAAGGATGAGGATGAATCGGATATCAGCAATGTTCCAACTGCCAGTACACTATATGAGATCCTTCGTGACAACCGTGCTGGAGAAAAAGAGAGCTCTCAATGTACCGGTCGTATAAAATTTTGCCAAGATAAATTTTATCGACCATTTCTACAGTGGGTTTTTTGTTTGTTTGTTTCGTAGCTCACAACTTGATTAATTTGTTAGGTGTGAACACCGAAAGCAAGGACATCAGGCTCATTCATTATTATGAAATCTGCAGGAGATAGATACTGTTTATCTGGAGGCATTGTTTCATGATGACCTGCCGACTATCCTACAGTTTGAACAGCGTGCGCAGGTTGCAGGTTTCGGTCCGCTTGTACCATGCACAGCTTTATTCTCAGCTCGCGAACAAAAGATGTTATGCCGTGAGTCTCCCTTGTCATTTATTGATGTAATGGACTGAAAATTTTTAACTTAATTTATTAGCCAACTTCCATCGCACTCAAGAGGGAAAGCTTACTCGTGGAACCATAAGGCATATAAGTGACTGCCCTGCACGTTTCGAATTTTATTATCCAAATGATCCAACCGATTGCCCCTATGTCGCGGTTGTGTGTCGGAATCCTCACTCACATCCAAATCCCACTCCTACACGCACTCCAAGAATTATCAAGGAATTAATTGAGGAATTCCTCCTGAAATTGGGTTGGAGGCTGGCTGATGCAACTCCGCGTCGACTTCATACCGAGTCTAGTTTCTTAAGTGACTTGCATAGGTTACTCGGTTGGTCCAAAGCACGAGATCCTACTCTTTCAGACCTACATCCGTCATTGGGGAATATGCATCATACCGGAAGAATAATTCAAGAGGTAAGGAGCCGGGTTTATCCATATGGAACAGGCTTCGAAGGTAAGAAGATTTAAATTTCTTGCTTAAATAAATAAATTTTAAGAATTATCCTATATCTAGCGGCAGGAAACATTTGCAAAGAGCATGCAATTCTTAATAATGAATTCACATATGTTCGCTGTGTTGAGACTCATGATCTCAAAGGACATGCCGCTTTTCGGCTCATTGTTTGCATGTTTCCAGCAATGAGTGCTCTACTGCTTTCAACAAAGTGTATATCTATTGACACCTCTTTCAAACGAGTACACCAATGGCAAGAATTTGAAATTGAGGCCTGGTTTTCACAATATGACAGATGTATGTGGCGCTTTCTTTGTTTAAAGTCTTTTCCAATAATTCTCCCACTTAGCAATTGTTTTTGCTCGTGCTTTAATGAACTCTCAATCTGCTGAAGCGCATCTTATTCTGTTTCAGCGAATATTTGGTATAGCTGAGAAAGATACTGGCAGAGAATTACGGATGCGACACATTCACGGAGATGAACTTGATACAGTTACCGCTGATGGACATAGGGGACAAGCGATTGGTAAGTTAGTCCATTCTATAAATGCATAAATTTATTTCTAAGAATCGTGAAAGCTGGGGAAGGCTTTGCCAGTCTAAGTGTCAATCGATGGCTGGATATTGTGCTTATGAACCGACGAAGGCACTCCATGCATTGACACCAACAGACCATTTGAAGCGCTGTTATCACTACTGCTTTTCGCACCACACACGACACGTGAGAGCGCTCCGTGGCCAAGTAGAAGAGAATGTTCGTACCTCTATGATGGCTTTGGCCTCTGCAGAGGAGCTGCCCGCACCAATATATGACTTGGTGATTAGCACCATCCTGTCTGGTGGAAAGAAGGCCGTCGGTAAGTAAAATTATTTTAATAGTTCATTATTTTAATATATTTATACTCTTGTCCTTAGACTGGCTTAAAGACAAGGAAGCGGCCGATGGTTGGGCATTGGCAGCTATTTACCGCCCTAAAAGCAAAATCCCTTTGGATGTCTGGAAGGCAGCACCCTCAACTTCAAATGGGAATGAACAAGCTCATCGGAACATTAATCGAGATGGTACAAAACTCTCGGTGCTTGCAGTCATACAATTCGGGCAGGGGGTTGATTTTTGCCAGTTGGAGAGTATAGATACATTCATATTGCATGGTGTACGCCATCATGATCAAGCACAAACACATTTTCGAAGAGTTGGTCATGCACTAATTCGAAGTGGTAAGTTTAAATGCTTTGAAGCGCTCCATAATGCTTTATTAAACTCGTTTGTTTAATCTTAGCTGCTGTCCAACTGCGGACCGTCCAAGACAATGACTCAGAACTTGAAAAATCATATATCCAATTGTCCAAATGGCAGGAAGATACACAGAAGCAGACGGTTGCTCTCAAACGAGCATTGGAGAATGGAGAAGTGTAAGGGCAACCCTCGGAGCCGAGCAGACGTCACGCAGAGCTAGCAGAGGGGAAATCCAAAGAGACATAAATGAACGAAATATAGGATTGCCTCTGCTAGAGTGAGCCCACTAAATACCGTCCGGAACTGGAGACGTAAACCCCGAAAGGAAAATAAACAATGATCTGATGAACTCGGAAACAATAAAGAAAGGGGACTGAACCAATGAAAAGGAAAACAAAGGAAGCAGAAGCGAACGGAGAAACAATGGAATGATCCTGATGGCCGACCGGCGCTAAACAACACCTTACTCATGTGCTATGACTAGATGCGCATATACCCTCCACTAGACGACCACTGTCTCCAGCCAAACCTCCCACTCTCCGGCCACAGGAGTCGACGAATGTGCTGAGGGTGAATCCTGCACGGAATCGCTCCCTGAGGGTGGTTGACGTGAGGGGTAGTTCCGGATGGAAATCTAGGAGCGTCCTCTGACAAGAAGCCACTGGCAAGGTGGAGCATGCCTTGAAGAAGCTCCGAACAACAGAAACCAAATATGCAGAAATTTATACTACGCTGCCAACTTTAGAAGGATGAAGCTTGGGGTATGTTCAGCTACCTAGCTTAGCTGAACCAGGCCGTCTCCTCAGTCCAACTATTTCAAGTTCACGCACCCAGGAAACACTTCTCCGATCTCAGCCTGAGCCATCTTCAAGCTCATCCTCGAATATGACATATTCACAAGAATCTAACAAATTTATTCCTTCAATAAATTACACACAATTTAATGGTATTTCCCATCCCCCTCCTTTACATCCACCACTCCCTCAACAGCATTTTTACTCTCAAATTCCTCACCTTCCATCTAATTCAAACCAACCTACATATTATTCACCTTATTCACCCTCACTCTATGGAGGTAGTAATCATGGGAATGGAGAATATCTTGACCCGAAGTACTATTCAGATAGTAGTCACTGTCCACATTACATGTAATTATGTAGCTAGTCATTTTAAACATTTCAAATTCTTTCAAGTCTTAGTGCTGTTCCACTTAATTCTCTCTAGCATTGAGGGATTTACAACTTTATCTAGCTACAATAATCGAGAGAAGTCCGGGGTCTACACTATTTTACAGTCACATCACGGAGATCTCGTCTATCTGTGATACACGTCCATGCCGAAGTGCCAAATGGTACCAATCGACTATCCACTCCTCCTAGTTGGCATAGCGAGATACTTAGTGACGTAGGGCAATTACCGAAGCTCGCTACGTGTTCCTATGTAGCATGCCCTAGCTCGAATACCCTCAGTAGAGCCTTGTATTTATTGTTTTATTGTATTTATTTATTTTTCTAGCCGGCAGTTAGAATTGAAAATATTTATTGGATGTGTACTATTTACTAATACATAACTGGGAAATTGCGGGCAATAAAATACAAACTAGTATTTACACAGAAGATACAAGGAAATGTACCAATGAAGGACTGAACTGAAAAAAAGCTAAAAAAAATTGATATTCGTGGGTCATCATAGATGTGTGTAATTGCATGACAGGCGCTATTGAATGCGGGTATATGGATGATGTTGCAGACTGTGCTTCGAAAGGCAAATGCAGCAAGATCTACATGTAACACATCAATATATATAAGCGGAATAACAATTGAACACTTACCACAGGCCTGTAAATTCACTGTCCAACTGCAACCATCCTGTAAGGGCAACCCTCTAAGCCGAGCGGACGTCACGCAGAGCTAGCAGAGGGGAAATCCAAAGATACATAAATGAACGAAATATATACACACGACGGGAATCTCACCTAGCAGAGGGGAAATCCAAAGAGAAAGACTTGGATTGCCTCTGCCAGAGTGAGCCCACTATATACCGTCCGGAAACGGAACGTAAACCCCGAAAGGAAAATGAATAATGATCTGATGAACTCAGAAACAATAAGGAAAGGGGAACGAACCAATGAAAAGGAAAACAAAGGAAGCGAACGGAGAAACAACGAAACGATCCTGATCGCCGACCGGCGCTAAACAACCCATCACTCATGCGCTATGACTACATGCGCATATACCCTCCACCAGATGACCACTGTATCCAACCAAACCTCCCACTCTCCGGCCACAGGAGTCGACGAATGTGCTGAGGGTGAATCCCATGCGGAATCACTTCCAGAGGGTGCTTGACACGAGGGGTAGTTCTGGACGGAAATATTCCGGGCGATATTCCGGGCGGAAATCTAGGAGCGTCCCCTGACACATCCCAACCCATCTGTTCAGACCGCAGCAAGGAGAGTTTAAGTCACTTCTGAATTATTAGCAGCTGCAGGTACAGTCAAGCAAGCTGAGGCTGAGAAACAAGGTAGAGAGAGCAGTAGAAGAGCACAGTAGAGTAGCCGGTGAGAGATTGAGTACAGTGGAAAGACCAGAAAGCTGGCAGTGGTGCCGGAGACCAGAGATAGCAATGAGAACTAGATCATTTGTAGAGTCAGAACATTAAGACCAAGTGGGAACAAAAGAGATGTCAGAAAAATAAGCAATATTGAGTCATTTGAGGTAGATGGTAAAGTTAGAGACCATTCAAAGGTTCACTCTGGTGGTGGGTGAAACCCAACTATGAGAAGATGGTGAGAACTGCACGTGACATGTTGAAATTGGCTGACGTGCAATGTTTAATTCGGTCAACTTGAGTCTGCCAATGAAAATCTCTCTGTATAGATAGTGAGATGTAGCGACCCCTAGTATTTCTTAGCGAGCCTAAAGTATATAGTGCTACATAGGAGATCGGATAGCTACATAGGCAATTAGCCGCCCGTGCCAACTTTCGTGATGTAACTTTACATAATCTAGCTCAGAGGAGTCAGAAGAATTTATATTTACGAGCCACAAACCCCAGGTCTGCATTTGTGGACCTGGGGTTTTGTGGCTCTTTTTTTTATTTACTTTGTTCTAAGAGTAGCCTAAAAGCTAAACTAAAGCTGGATTTTTTGAAAAGCAGTCCCAGGTTGTATCTTGGCTGTTAGCCTGTTACCTTGATCTAAGATGAGTCGAGGGCTTGCTTCAATGTTAAATATATTACTCCTATTACTTTGGAATGGTGAAGCTTGAACTTAAGATAGGGGTGAGCAAATGCCTAGATACAACCCTGGGTCCACTTTGCAAACCTGGGTTGTACCTTGGCTGCTGCTTTTTTCTAAAGGAGTTCAAGCATTATGTAGAGTGCTTGCTTCAAAGTTAAATATGTTACTCCTACTGCTGTGCTTGTCTGTCTTTGACAAATGCAGAGATAGAGGTGAGCAATGCCAAATACAACATGGGTCTGCTATTCTATAGCCCAGGGGAGTTACATAACTCAAATGAAAGCACATATTCCGAACTAATTTTTTTATATGTTGTAGCCTTGTGTATTTCATGAAGATTAAGCCATGTTTGAAGAAAAACGGCGGACCGGTTCTCGAGATATAAAATCCGCAAGTGTAATGCATGGGGAGGAGAAGATGAAAAAGTGGTATTTGTTTAATACTCATCAAAGTTCAATATGATCATAATTAACCATGGATAATATTTTGGAGTGATATAGTGGGTGTATAAAGTGTTAATTTCAGATGTGAAGAAAGGAGATTGTAGTGATATTATTGGTTAAATTAATTACAATATACTAACTAGAGATCTTCACTATCTTCACTATCTTCACTCTCAATGTTAAAGTAATCAGACTCTTCTTCACTCTGCTCCTGCTCCTGCTCCTGCTCCTGAATGGGATCTCCATTCACCTCTTCATTATCCTCTTCCAACTGTTCTGGTTGTGTTTCTCGATTTTCATTGGCACTGCTCCCTGTCAGGGGACACCCCTAGATTTCCACCCGGAAGATTTCCGTCCGGAATTACCCCTTGCGTCAACCACCATCAGGGAGTGATTCTGCGCGGGATTCACCCTCAGCACATTCATCAACTCCTGTGGCTGGAGAGTGGGAGGTTTGGTTGGAGACAGTGGTCGTCTGGTGGAGGGTATATGCGCATATAGTCATAGCGCATGAGTGATGGGTTGTTTAACACCAGTCGGCTGTCGGGATCATTCCATTGTTTTTCCATTCACTTCCACTTTCCTTTGTTTCCTTTTCATTGGTTCATTCCCCCTTCCTTATTGTTTCCGGGTTCATCAGACCATTGTTTATTTTCCTTTCGGGGTTTACGTTCCCGTTTCCAGACGGTATATAGTGGGCTCACTCTGGCAGGGGCAATCCAAGTCTTTCTCTTTGGATTTCCCCTCTGCTAGGTGAGATTCCCTTCATATATATATATTTCGTTACTTATATATCTTTGGATTTCCCCTCTGCTAGCTCTGCGTGACGTCCGCTCGGTTTCGAGGGTTGCCCTTACAGTAGAAAGACTTCCAGTTAGGAACCAGACCCTGGACGCGTCGCCAACATTCCCTCCTTCACCCTCACAGACGAGAGCCCTGACATGAGTGAAGCTACCGCATCGGAGTCCCCTTCCCAGCAGCCACTTGGAATTCCATATGGAAATCCACCAGCCATGACCACTGGAGTGAGGCCGGGGAAAAGGAGGTTGAAAGAGAAGTTGAAAAAGAAGTGGGGCCCAATCCAGAACCAGCGGTGGAGAAGGATAAAGGGAAGGAAAAGGAAACGGGGCCTGAAGAGAATGAGGAGGATACAATGAAGGAGTAGAAAGCGGAGTCCGGATTGTAAATATAAAATGTAACATAGAATAATTGTAACATATCAATGTGTTCAAAAATTCAAGTGTGAAAAGTAAAAGACTGAACAAATGTGAAACGCGGAGTCCGAAGCATGACAGAATGAACACTTGAAACAGAGAACAAGAATGATAATTGAAATGAAAATGAATTGAAAATTGAAAGCAAAGCGTCATGATAAAATAAAAGAATGAACCATGGCAGAGTCCGATCATAACTTGGAAAGAGGTCCTGGCTTGTTGGGATATTTGTGATGAAATTCTTCAAGGAGGTCCGGTGCATTAAGTTCAGTAGCTAGTACCAAATCAGTGTCTTGTCCTGTACCCTCATAGGCCCATCCATTTAACTAGATATTGAAGTTTACATTTGCGCCTTCTGTCTATCTTTGAATCAAGGATAGCGTCAAGTTCATAGTTTTCTTCATCATCGATCATAACAGGATCGGGGGCCGGTGGTGTACGATCTGCAAACTGATTAATAGTCGCGGGTTCCAGCATTGAAATGTGGAAGACAGGATGCACCATCTTGTAAGCATCTGGAAGCCGAA
>KN837237.1:0-11197 GCA_000827215.1 Sphaerobolus stellatus SS14 | reverse complement strand
CTGTATTCTGCAGTTGTTTGCTGTATTTCGGTCTGTACAATAGGTAAGACATTGACTCCTTATAAACAAATAGTTACTCGCTGTGATAATTCAAGAGCCTCGTCCAAAATTCCCAAGCTCCTTCCCCGCTCTTCCTCTCCAACGCTCACGGATCCTTGGGCCTTCCACTTCTGCAAGACGCTTATGTGATCGTTCATTCGCTTCAGCGTGGTTGCATAGTCCATCATTTTAATCACCGTGCTCCCGAGCTTCACCAGTCCAACCCCAGCATAATATCCAGGTTCGATATTGATTGAGGAACTGGAACTCATGGTATAAGAGTCTGAATCTCGCATTGGTGATCTTGCAATCTGCATGGGGGAAGCCTTATACTGGCTCGAATACTTCCAGGAAGGAGGAGTAGGAACGGCCTTCAGTTCCATTGTACCATTTTTGCGATTCCAAACAGCACCTCCATTCATATTTTCAAAGATACTGTTTGGGGGAGTTGCTATAGTGTACTTTCTATCGCACCAGAGATCCAATCACCCGAGATGAGCAAAAAGGCCCTGAGTCAAGTTTATGACTTACAATTTTGTCCAGCCATTCTGTGAGACTCCTATTATCCATTACGAAATGCTGGTCATCATCCGTTAAGACACAAATGCGGCTGGGGTGGGTGTCGCATGCCCATCGCTGCTGGAGCTTACTGAAGTGGTACGCCCGTTGTCGAGCAGGATAGGCGTTCTGAATGAATCATCAACGTAAGTATTCGCAAACTGTAGAGCGTTGTGTTGAAGACGACTCACTGTGTTTTCAGCTTGAGTTGGATCAGCAGACGACGACGATGTAGGCGTATTCATCAGAGTTGTAGCAAACGCACGTGCGTCCGAACAGCAGGAGACGTACTTGCGATGGCCGCTTGTGTCTCAACCAATAATGGGCCACGGCATGCGCGGCAGATGCGGTTCCCTCTCCGTTCTGGGAAATATAGGGGTATACTTAAAATCACCGACGCCAAAAGATTGATATTATATAATTTGCCGTTTCCAATATGCACATGACTTGACGTGATTGTCCCTTCGTCCTTCCCACCTATTAGAGTGTATTTGTTACTAATATATTGGCCTGCCGAAATTTGTGCCTGCGTCGCCGAAGATTGGACCTCTTTCTTCGCGTATTACCAAAGTTCCTACCGTTTTGTTTCGGAGCTACCAGTGCGGTCGACATTCAGCATTCCTGTACAGTCACGGACAGGCAAACTCAACCAATTTCAGGCACTACCTTTGATTTCCTCGAAAACATGCGGAAATGGTGTGTTCAATGGAGATGATAACCCTGACCAATTTTGAGCCAATTCGGTCGAGCGGTTCCCTCGGAAATCTAAATTTAGTATATTGGAGGTGAAAAAATTCAACCGTTAGCGAAAAATGATCCTAAAATCTCGAAAAAATGCCCAATCGCTTCCTTTTGAGAAGCTGCTTATGCTCCCAACGTTTGAGTCAAATCGGTCGAGCTGATGTGCCATAAATAATCAATTACTTACCTAACTGGTAGTACTGGGGCTGGGCCAAATACCGTTACCGACAAATTCAGAAGACAACATTTGAACAGGCAAAGGCAGCTGCAATCCAGTGTTAAGATGCATGCCCCGTGGGTGTTATTCGCTGGTTCATCAACCGTGCTTCGAGGTTTACAGCACCATATCAGGGGGGATTGACAGGGAAGGCAGCAGCATGGGCAGTTTGGAAGTTTAAAGGTCATCACACAATTTCCAATGCAGCACTTATTTCGATAGAGGCGCTGGTTCAGCCACATTAAGATGTTTGATTTGATGAATAAAGTTTGTTCAAAGTACCCAAAAATTTCACCGTTAGCTAAAACCCGTGGGAAAAATTTCGGAGGTGTGTTTTTCGAATGCTTTTCAAAAACGGAGTTTGTTCCCAAAAAATTGGATCATTTGGTCGAGCCGTTCGTAGGAAATCTGCCCTTTACCAAATTTGTTGAGTTTGCCTGTCCGTGACTGTCGCAAATACAGGGTGCAGGCCTCCAAATCGTTGACAGTCAATAGTGGGGTATTCAGATATAATACATATAGATTTATTCAGCTCAAGTTGCTACTGAGGGGCATTTGTGACAATGATTCGGAAAAGGGTTACTTAAATTTAGAACACTAATGTAGGTTGAGAGCCCTTGGCTACTAGCACTGAGACACCACTTATTAGAAGCTTGCTAATATAAACTAAGAAGTCCAATTTATATTGGCAACAAATACACTCTATTCCACTGTTCGTCGAGTGAGAAACATGGAGATTAAAAATATCTTATCAGTCAGGCACGTCTTCACAACTTAATTTATTGTCCTGCTATATCAGACGACTTTCTCTGGTTCGGTTATGAGCAACACTTTCGACGCCTTGCATTTAGTGCCTGGAAGAACTTCTCTTAAGTATTCAGCGAATCGGTAACGTCAAGCAGACTGCCATAAACGTCGTACTCCCTGGTGCTGGACTTCCACGTCCTGTTCAGCTTCCCCCTGATACGTAGGTGGTAATATATCTAAATGTTTGGGCTATTCAAATTTGTTGGTAGGAAAAAGTTCGAGTCTTCATCGTGGGAGCGTTGAACATAGACGCTACCACAATTTCCTGTATTTGGGTTCCAGGAAAAAAAGATCATCCGAGAAGTAACTGGCACAATTTGCGGGTAAACTGGAATTCGCTTTTCACCAGTCCCCACTCCATATATGCACATTAATTGCGAGATGAGGGTATAGAACGGTACCGCAGCGATTATATACAATATATGTGCAAATCGAACATTCGTCATGTGATCTCCAAATAACAACAAACAGCACGCTATCCTTTCCACCATCCCAAATCCTCTTCCCGCCCTGTTCCCGCCGTCTTCGCCTCATGGCATCATCATCATCTCCCGATCCAGGCCTCATAACACTTTTAGAACATGCCGGTGAAGACGCGATAATAGAGTTTCGGGAGAAGGTATGTATCATCACTCCCTGGTTGGCTCGAGAAGCACAGAAGCTCACCTAAAATTGGCAGTACATCCCCTTACTGGTGTTCAACGCGTGTCCCGAGAAGTACACAATCACAAGAGCTCCGAAATGGGTCGGACTTCGACAAATTCGCGGCATTTGTCACGGAACGATACCAAGCAATGTCCCCTGTTAAGCCCACAACGCCTCGAAAACACGTGAGAGCGAGTTCTTTTTATGGCGAGACTGACATTCCCGACTTCTCGAGTCCGTTGACATCACGTCGGTGCCAAAAACGGCTCCGCACAGCCTCCACGTCACCTGTCAATCTGGAAGAAGCTCAGCCTCCCAGTGAGAACCAATTATCTCCTAGTGACGCGTCGACTATCTTCCAAAGGAGTTCTTCAGTGTTGTGAGAAGCTGAAAATCTGTTTGGTGAGTTCGTAAATTGCTTAACAGCTTATTACTGAAGCCTCGTCCCAGCCCAATCTGACCCGTCAAATAGTTCCATATATGTGCCTTCCAGCTTTCAATCTCCATCCACCGGACAGATTACAACAGAAAATGGCCAAATGCACGGTTCTGACGCGTCACGCGCTTCCCAGGCGTCTTTACCCCTGCTGGTAGCGCGCCCCACTGCTGAATCAAAGTGTGAGAAGAAAGCTCAACGTGTCGCGGCCGGTTTAATTGAAATAACGCGTCAACTTTGGGTCAACACGGTCATACCAATTACTGAGCCATACGAAAACTGGCTGATTTCACCAGATCCTGACCAAATTACCGCATACTACGAGCCATATTTGGATTCAGATGTTAATCAGATGTCAATGTCTGCCATCATTAAAGATGCAGTATGTCTTGATTTATTTATTTATTGGTTCATGATAGCAATCCATTAACGAGCTTGCAGTGCATCACGAAATCTGACAAAGTCTAGGTAGTGCTAGGTGGTCTAGGTACCTGCCTAGCGTGTTTAGCGAATCCGCCGTTGCCTAGTAGCCCTAGCATGCTTAGCAAGAGCTTTGCCGACATAGTTGGGTTGCCGATCAGCACCTAGCTAGTTCTATATAGCTCAACACTGAACCACCTAGGGCTTCTAGCTATCTAGCTCAATATAGTTAATTTATATTTTTCGAATTTAAAAGTAACGGGATTTTAATATATTATATAGATGTCTAAGGTACATACACCGATGGTAATAACTGAAGAATATAACAAGTAATACTATGGTTATTGGCTGGTGGCCATGTGCACACAACAGCCATACCTGAAATCTTCCAAGGATTTTGAGTTTGTTGTAAGACCAAATGACCTAGATATGGCATTTATGATTAGTCCCTTATAACTGATTAAAGTGTTAATACAACATACCATTATTGAAGACCAACCGAACACAATGACTTCCCGACGATCTCCTAAGCCTAACCTTGTGAGTCCACATCGACAGTCAACAAAGAGCCAATTAGCCAAAGAAAGTCTTCGATAAACAAGACAGATAGAACGCAGAAAGAGAGATCAAACATAAACCAGTGTACCAAGCAAGATACCAGACGCAAGAGACAACGAGACGAGAGCGTAAGGGCACATCTGACAGGAAGGTCGGATTGCTTGTAGAGAAACGTTTGAGGACTCAATCTCAGGAGTTCCAGATGGTATAGGCGGTGCTATAATCGTAAGCATGTTAGAATAGATATGATGAAGATCATAGTTCACTGTGCAGTTCGGTAGAGAGAGGTTGTAGCAGTGGTTCCACTTACACAGTGTAACTTGGAGAGACGAAGGCGGTGAGAACCGCACGTGACTTGTTGAACCTGCGCTTCGCAGTCTGCGTAAAAATATAACGTGAGAGAAGGAGAGGCGGAGAGCTTACCGATCCTTAGCGAGCCCTAGCAGTCCTAGCCAAGGTAGCGCTATCTAGCACGTCGACGAGCTAGATAGGCATTTAGCCGCCTGTGTCAACTTTCCTGATGTGTACTGACTTTTGGGCTAAGGGAACCGGTGGATCATGCAAAAATCCAACCAAAGTTGCCTTTTTAGGTGATATTCCCTGCCAAAAAATTGCGCAAGACTGTGATGACATGTTTACATGCACCGAGGTAGAGGATGACTTATGGCAGAGAGTCAAACATCATGAATATGATTTTTCCGAGTTCAGGAAGATGCACAAACGGCTCCAAGGTCTTAATCGTGAAGAAAGCCGGTCCCCTTTTGCTATTGCCGCTGCGTTTGTCACCAGTACCCTGTTTCTTTTCTTCATAATCTCATCATCTGTTTATTTTAGGTGGTTCAACAGTCAAATCTAATGTCGTTGCAAATTCAATGATTCACAGTGCCTGGGAGAGACTGTGTTTCAACCATTAAAGGTGTGTTGCCAATCACTGTATTGTTACATTTGTGGATGATTTCATTTTTGCTGTCAGGAAACTCACCAAGGCAAGATGTTCGCCATCAGCTGTACAGAATGGAGACCAGGGCAGGATTGCTTGCAGCATATATTTGCCACTGTGCCATCTGATGTGCAGACTGCCATGCTCGGCTCGAATCACTATTTATATCCCAATCAATGACAACACCTACAAGGCCATTATCATCACTGCAGCTGGATGGCCGCATAATTGCCCAAGTTTCCCAGGTGCAAAACTGACTCATGATGCAAGAATCACTTATATTGCCATCATAGAAGCATTGGAAGTAGCAGGAGTGACCATAGAAAATGTAGATAATAGTCAGTTCTCAAGTTTTCTTTCCTACTATGCATAATTTATGAATATTCAATCATATCACAGCAAAGACAATGGCTACTCTTTATGGAGGGCAGATTCCACAAATGGTGTTCCCAGCCCTCCTCAATTCACACACAAAAAGTGAACTTATTGCACACCAGAAAGCTAAGAGGTATTCTTCAGGTACTGACTTCCTAGGTGCGTTCTCAGTTCAATCCATTTTTTAGCCAATTAATTAACTTAAGTTATTTAGGTGTTATGCACAGTACTGTGAAGAGTTGAAGCTACTGCTAGAAGAGCGGTATATACACTATATTTGTACTGTCCCAAGTGAAGATGGTGATGGTGATGTTGAGATTATTGTGACAATGAAGCCACGATTGGCCAAACTCATCCATGACGCCTGCTCTACCTTGCATGATACAACATATAAATGGATCTGGGGGAAGCACAATGAATGGGAAGTTGTTATCTGGATGAAACATGCCAATGCTGTGAGTCCATTTTATTTTTCAAGCTGTTTACTTTGCTTATGCTGTTTTGACAGGGGTGAATATCTCATGGCTATATTGCAATTGCGAGACATGACAGGCTTACAAGCTTATGTGGCTTGCCTGGTTTGAGACAATAGGTTGGGCAATACATCAAATGCTCTACATCATGTTTCTCCACCACAAAGGTAATCTGGCTGTAATTTTAACTGACAGACATGCTGGGCAGGTGCTGGGCTTGGGTGATGCTGTTATGCAGTTGAATGATCCTGCAATCAGTGGATTCAACATCAGAGAGGCTGCAGACATTGTTATCAATATACTAAAGACTTGCAGCATTCATTTCAAGAGGTATGTCATTGCTATTATTGTTGGTAGGTATTTTGCTGATTTTCATGCAATAGGAATATCCAACCACTTGCATTGGTGGTCTCTCAAGTAGATTATGACAAAATCAGCAGTGTTCTTGATATTACAATGTCGGAGAAGCTAAATGAGTGGCACCATTTCTGCTCCAATCATCCAGAGAAGAAAGTTCACAGTATGTCATATTCTGCTTTTTCACATACATTATTAAATAACTGGCACTCAGATTGGTATAATAACAATGTGGTACACAAATGGTATTTGCCTTCGTTGGTTGGGTTTCTCTCAAAGATACCCCCACATGACTGGCAAACAATTATGGGTGACACCAACTTGAATGAATCCTTGCATCCAGCAACCAATCATTTCACAGGTACCAACTTGTCCCTGATTGAGGCAATTGAGGGGTACATAATTCATTGCTCTAGCCTATATTGAGATATGCTTATCATTCTTTGCAAAGGCATGAGAACTTGATCAACAGATTGTAGATAAACTAGACATTGCAGATGAGAATGGCCTATCTGTACAGGTACACAATACTAAGCAAGAATGGAACTCAAATAATGTCACACATGCCAATGCCCAAATGAAGAAGAACCATCAGAAGAATGCTGCTCAAACTGCGTT
Organism: Sphaerobolus stellatus SS14; assembly: GCA_000827215.1. Taxonomy (NCBI): domain Eukaryota; kingdom Fungi; phylum Basidiomycota; class Agaricomycetes; order Geastrales; family Sphaerobolaceae; genus Sphaerobolus; species Sphaerobolus stellatus. The sequence continues at coordinate 4,013 of KN837237.1, read as the reverse complement.
GAGTAATATCTCTGCACAGATCAAGACCCTTGAGGCTGAGAAGAAGCAACTCAAGAAAACTGAGAATGTTCATGAATGACAAGTGGGCACCACCTCAAAGGGAAAACTGGTTGCTTCATTTGTTCCTCAAAAAGGAATGGATGTGTCATTGGCTGAAATGGAACCCATCACATATGCCTCTGTCATTGCACAAATCCATGACCCAGCTTTCATGCTCACTTCTGGTGCAGGTTCATCTAATTTATCTTCCCTTGGCATTTAGCACCTTGATCCTGACCTTGAACCCCCTATGTACCTCTAATCTAACCCCTTCTTCCTATCATCTACTGCACCACCTTCTCTACAATGGGACTTCAATGTTATGTAACAATGTATTTAACTTGATTTTATTCCATTTTATTCTATTTTTGTTCAAACTTCATTGCTGCTTTTGCTGTAAAGTTTTTGTTTACCTAGATATATCCTATTTATTTTGTGCTTGGAACAACAACCAGCCTAGTAGTTCACTGGATATCAGATAAAGATTAATTGCTGGCTCGCACTGGCATGGGTGACAACCACACATGCATAGGAGCACTGGCACAGGCAGACATGTACACATTTCATAGCCCCCCTATTGCAGCGGCAGGCATCTGATCTCTCTAATAATAGCCAATAAAGCACACTTCACACCATTCCTTTACAATGGGTGTGAGTTGTTGAGTCATATTTAGTGAATAAGTAGGGATATAATTATATTTGATTCAACCGAGCAGCAGCATATATATCTGCAGCAAAGGTCTATCTGTAGAACTGAAGATAATGATGGATAGAATTATACTCTACTGAAGTGAACAGTAGCACATATATATGTAGCAAAGGCCTGATGTGCTTGGCTGTAGGACCTGTAGAACAGAGGATAATGATGGATATAATTATATTGAACTTAACTGGGTGGTGGCATATATCTGCAGTAAATGTGTGTTGGTGTCCTTGGATTCTGTAGGATATGTGATACAGGGACATAATTAATCTATCTGTTGCACATGTACTTTAGTGTATGTTGTATGGAGCTGGTACATTATATTTAGGGAATAAAGAGGGGTATAACTATACTTGACTGAACTGAAGGGTGGTGTATATAGCTGCAGCAAAGGGCTGATGTGCTTGGAACCCATAGAATGGAAGGGATAAGGATGGATATAATTTATTTTCTTGAAATGGAGGATGGTGTATATTCCCCAGCAAGGGCCCAATGTGTATCACATCTGTAGCAGGGGGCATAGGAATGGAAGAAAAAAAATGGGTGGTACATACCAATATACTTTAGTTATATATCTGCAGCAGATGCATGATGAAGTTGAAATCTGGAGAATGGAGAATAAAGACTGATACTAAATGTATTGTTCAGCAGGAATGTGGATAAAAGGAAGGGGAAAGGTATATGGTATTGAGGTGTGAAGAACCTGGTAAGTATAGCATAAGCCAAGAAGACTGTACTGACATGTGGTGTGGGAAAGGGAATTTAGGGAGTATGGTGAGTGTATTTGTTACCTAGTATTCTGCAGTAATATTGATACTCTAGTACCCACTGAGTATTCTGGAGCCATGGCAGTGAGCTGATGTCAAACAGGTGGAGAGCGAGGGAGCTGGTATGTATTGGATATTGGTGACAATAGCTTGCACATCTGTATTATGGACCCACAGGAAGTGACAGGGATTTTTGGAAGTGACACACCTTGTTTTAACACAATTTGTGCACAGTGTGACCTCAAAGAGCATCTAACATTCACATAGGACACTTAAAAACAACTTTTTATTATTGAGTCACACAACATTAATCAAGACTAATACCATGTGTCACTTCCTGTGGGTTCAATTGCAATTTGAGAATAGAAAGAAAGGTTGTGTGGCCCAGTGTCCAAAAATGCCAGGCTAAAAACCTACAAAAAGGGGGATTGGGCATTGATGGACATGGTATCTACAACCTGCACAGGGTAAATACATACCATGATATCAATAGCTTCAGGAATATATTAACAGCATACCTATACATCTCAAGCACAGCCTAGTCGAGATCTTTCTTCTTTATTATGGATATTAGAGGCATCAAGCTTACCAATAAAGAGAGGGATCATCATGGTAATGATCCTTTTGAAGTCTTGGCAGATGTCATCCCTGCTTTGGACTTTGACTATATGTCTAAGCCAGAGAATGGTGAATGTGTTGTGGATCTTGGTATTTCTGCTAGTCCTGAGGCAGATCAGCCTATGGTAGGCTTGTGGAATCTCACTCAAGTTGATGCTTCCTTTGCCAAAGCTGCCACAAACACTCCTCGCTTGTTTAATGTTGGCACTCTGGCAGATTGTGGTGCAGTATCTGCAGAATATCCCATTGATTGTGCTTCAGTTATCCAGATGAGATACTGCATGGCATACAATCTCATATTTGAGATTGTTCGTGGCAATATCCAATTCCCAGAGAACTCTGATGCATATGCTGCTAATGGTACATTCCATGCTTGCATTAATCAGATCATCAACCTATACACAGATGCCAAACAGTCAAGTTATGGTGTCAAAGATGAGTTGCGAGCATCAATATGGACTGTTAAGGCACTCCTTCCAATTGCAAAGGAAAAGGTATAACCTCTCTATATTATTAACCACATCTTACTAATATATTTATAAAGATGTCTGCATATTCAATGCTAAAACAGTCATTTGGATACCTTTTAGAATCTATTTTGACTTCTGGATCAGACATATTCAGGAACTAAAGTTTCTCCAGTTAAGAGTTGCTAAGCAGAGACCATCAAATGCATGCAATCTTACACTCCTCAATATGCATCTCATCAAGTGTATTGCAACCAACCCTTGTGAAGATAGCTTTACAAGATTTGTCTTACAGGATCTCAACTTCCAAGAGTCATAGTACTTATCTTTGCTATAGATTAGTAGGATCTTTGCCTGAACCGTGCTCAAGCATACTAGGTCCACAATTCTCAGCAGTGGAGTGCTATAGAATGTAGGCTATAGGGGTGAGGACATATCCTCTATAGCATATGCATTAATAACATATCGGTGTCATTCCTCTCTATATTGCATAGGTTTTCGTAAAATCCCTCATACATACCTGGTTACATTCGGCAAAACATTATCATACGTTCTCCAATAAATCACCGTTGCTATGGCTCATCAGGATAGCACCCAGTGCCTAAGCTACAGCTTACATACTATAGATTCCTTATCTCGGTTCCGGGGTTATTTTCTGGGTCACATTTCCCCCGTTGCTTTAGATCAATGTGCTACACTCCACGTGCTATAGATTTCGTGTCAGGTCATTTCCTACTACAGCATTTCTATAGATTTATAAGATTGGTAGATATTTACCCCAATATAGCTAATGGCTATAGATTCATTGGCAGATCCATTGCATGTGTTGGAACACTTGCTATAGATTATACGCCTATTCAATCGTACATCATTAGGCTTCCACAATGATACTCTCGACTCTAGATTACAGGTCCCCATCGTAGCATCAGTATTTTCATCTATCCAGTTATAGTCGCTCTTCACATGTGATATTAATGACCCTCAATCAGGCTCTCATGCTATAGAACTCAGGCCGTGACAGCCCTTCAATCATTTAAATTAAAAATGAACATTGGCTGCAGATTCCAGGTTTTCAACATAAGGAGGATTATTTACCTCCTTTGCTCTAGGTCCCACGTCTCCATTGTATGGTTACACTCTAATACTCTTACTTCTTCAGTGTCCTGATACGAGCCCATATCTAAGTTTTCCGTACTCATACAGGGGCAATCCTACAGACTCTACGTCTATACCACATTGTTATTCTTCAAATATGATCCAGTTGCTATAGATTCGGACTCTGTATCGTGGTCGTAATATATTCCTATATCCTTCCTAGATTTCACATCTATGCCTTACATTGTTTCCCTATGCTATAGATTTCCAGGTATATAACCTCAGCCCTTACGCCTTGTTATCCAACGCTTTCAGCCAATTCGC
>KN837236.1:357620-369693 GCA_000827215.1 Sphaerobolus stellatus SS14 | reverse complement strand
AACCTCACACAGACCTTCGCAGATGCAGAGTTTGTAATGTTTACAATTGAACCTCTCTACTCCAGCATATTCGATCATTCTACCGGTGGCGCATATCCCCATACCGCGGCGGAGCCTTGGACACCCTTCAATTTATTCCTCGGATACACTGATCCTGCCTCTGACGCTGCTGCTATGGCGGCTATTCAGTTGGCGGCCTCAGTCATTCACCAAACCGCAATTGCAGAAGGGCAATCCACTCCAGATGCTATTCTCGACATTAACTATGCAGGGTTGGGAACAAATCTCACCCTCTTATATGGGGATAATTTGCCTTCGCTTCGTACACTCCGTGCAAAATACGATCCAAATAATCTGCTGAATCTCACGGGTGGATGGAAGCTCTGAGTAGAAACATGGTGGTAATCATGATTTCCTTCAATGTTCTGAAGCCGTCTCTTTAGTGGATATTATTAACTAGCTTCCGTCCAAGGGCTTAATAATGATTCATTCACGGGCAATTACTAGTTCTCTTAATGCCTTGTTATTATTATTTTTATGTAATAATTAGAACGGATTATTAGTATATCCGATATTATTATTATTATTTCTAGAGCCATGTGAATGCATGCAAAGTGACCGCGAGTTTTGAGATGTTCAGTTGAAATTTACGTTTTCCGCTGTTTTTCTCTCCAAGCCACGTTATGACACAATCAAAGGGAATATTTATCGCATAGGAGGCTAACCTGAGTCACCATAAATTTTCCTGGCATTGCAGAACATAATTATCGGCATGAGGCCTGACATACATTTCAGAGAAAGATTAAATCCGTACGCTTCATTCACGACGCACATTTATGTCACTAGAAAAATAATAATAATAATATTGGAGGTACTAAATCCGCCTCCAATCATTAAATACAACAATAGTAAGGCATTGAGAGAGAACTAGTGATTACCTGTGAATGAATAATCATTATAAATGAAGGGCTTTAAAGCCATTAGATAAAGGTAATTATTAATAATATCCACTACGGAGGCTGCTTCGGTACCGTGAAAATCATGATTACCGCCATGGTTTTCTACTCAGAGCTTCCATCCACCCGTGAGACTCAGCAGATTATGAGGATCGTACTTTGCACGGAGTGTTCGAAGCAAAGGCAAATTCTTCCCATATAAGTACTTGAGATCCGTTCCCAATCCTGCATAGTTGATGTCGAGAACAGCATCTAGAGAGGATTTCCCTTCTGCAATCGCGATTTGTTGAACGGCGGTGGCCGCCGACATAACGGCCGCCATAGCAGCAGCGTCAGAGGCAGGATTAGTGTATCCAAGGAACAAATTGAAAGGCTTCCAAGGATGTGCCGAAGTATGGGGATACGCGCCACCGTTAGAACTATCAAATATGCTGGAGTAGAGAGGTTCCATTGTAAACATTATAAACTCTGCATCTGCGAAGACATTTGAGAGATTCTGGTTTTGATATCAGCGAATCATTTTCATAGTAGTTATTTGAACACACTGACTAGATGTTGAGTAACGATAGCATCCACTATAGGTTTAGTATAGTTAGCAATTGACACGACATGTGTTGCCGTTCTGTTCATTTTGTTAGTCTATGTGGCGTCTGACAACTTGAAGCGAAGCTGACGAACCTTGTAGGAGCAGGAATATGGATAGTTTGTTGGAATTCCAGGAAAGAACGAGTCTTGACATCGTTACTAGTCAGATTTGCTGCATTAAAGAATGCATCATATGTGCCATTGGGAGCCACAGGTCCATCATAAAAGACCAAAGCATTGGTTGATAACTAGTATGCTGCTTATTGAGCGGAACTGCAAGTATAGAATAATATTAACTTACGACTCCTCCGTGATAAACATAAATTGGCAGAATGTAGGCATTCGGATCCTTGTTACTGGTATCAAAATCTACGTATTCCTGTTGTATAGATAAGCCAGAGTAGGTAACAACACCAGCCTAGAGAGATATTATTATTGGGTTTAAATATTTAATAGAAGTTAACTTACATAGACCTGGCCTTGTGGATGCGTTTTGAATACAAAGGACGTCACAATACCAAAATTATTGCCGCCTCCCTTTATGATAGGAACATAAGCTCAAATATAAATTATAAAAAGGTTATCTTACCCTCAAACCGAAGTAGAGATCCGGGTACGAGTGTGCGCTAACATTCAAAATTTGTGAAGTGGGTGTCACCAGTTGAAAAGATACGACATTGTCCAGGCCAAGTCCATATTTTTGAGTTTTCCATGAAATCCCTCCCCATAGAGAAAAGCCACCGACACCTGGATGTATTTATTAAATTCAGTGAGTGGATTCAAAAAATCCCTTTACATACCTATGCCGGGAACGCGATTGCCGACAACAGTCGCTCCCAACGGAATAAGCTTGGCATAAACGTCATCCCATAAGTTTCCGGCCCCGACTTTCACGGTGGAGGACATAGGACTGTATTGAATGTCCTTAAACCGTACCGTGGAAATCAAAACGCCGTCCGTTGAACTGAATCCAGGATTGAAGGTATTGCCACCGCCTTTGACCTGTTTGTAGAATGTTTATACCCAGCAGATTAAAAATGGAGTGATCCCCTTACAGCCCATGTTGTTCGAGTCTTTTGAATAACCCCAAACTGCACGACAAAAATTGATCAATGCTAAATTTAGAAACCACGATTGATCAAGACTCACAATGAGCGCAACGTCTTGAGGTGTGCTAGGTTCTACAGTACATGCAGATGCCTGCGAGCTAGATCCAGTGGCCCAATGTTTGGTATCAGAGACATACTGATCGGAGCCTATTTTGAGAACCTTCAGAATCTCACCGAAGAGAGATAATGTAATAAAACTGACTCGGATATGCCACCTTCCCCGGAAGAAGACCGTTTAACAAAGAGCATGCCACAGTAGTGTTTACTGCGTGCACTAGGGTAAGCGAAGATAGAAGACTTGTGAGAAATACTGTGAGTCGCATGGTACTTGATATGCGACGAGAGGAAGCTGCCCGAGTAGGAGAGAGTTGTCCAACCACTGCGCAAGACAGGGCTTTTTAAACCTTTTTCTGCGTCCCAAATCCATACTCTCTAATACTTTTCGCATCATTGAGCAGTTCTTCCGTGATGCCCCGTTAAGGCTATGTTGTATTCTTTACACAGGTCCTCCGATCTGCTTCAAGTATCTGGTGCCTCTTAGGGGTGTCGCTGAAGCGTAGTAGTCTCGAACCAAGATGCGCTAGCGCCTCCTAGCTTATCTAAGGGTCAGGCTATCTTCCGCAATAGGAAGCTGCCGCTCAGCCACGGGTTGGTGCAAGCGCTGGACTTGTTGTTGTCGAATCAACTTCGTCCCTCCCTTCACTGATGTTCTTGGCAATAATATTCCCTGGATGACTTACCCTGGATTTCTCTATTTATAACCCATTTACTTTTACAAAGCCTCGCAGAAATCCTTTCCTTGTTATTCGTTTGTTGAGTTTGTTGACTAATATATGTGCCTAATTACTTAGTAGTATTTGGCAATAATTAATGATTTAGTTTGAGTTAAGTATCCCGTGTTTGTGCCTCTAGAACAGATCTCGATGAGCTTCTTAAAAATATTAATATTTTGTTGATTAATATTTGTGCCTAACCACTTAGTATTTGGCAATATTAATGATTTCATCTGAGTTAAGTATCTGTTTGTACCTCTAGGACAGATCTTGGTTGACTTCTTGAAAAATATCAAGAACAGAAAGAGCATTGGACACTTATGAAACGGGGCTTGAGATTGGCAGCTTAGTAGTACAAAGGGAATTACTCTCTTCCGGACATGGCTTCGGATACATTATATACTCAATTGTATGCATCATCGAGAGTACGTGGGGTTTCGAGCCACAATCTCCAATAACCGGTTCAGTAAATGACGACACGCGTGAAGCAAATGCATCATTGTTTCAGTATTTGTACGGATTGGGGTAAGACGATCGAGATCGGATAAGTTATTAGACCTTGGCAAGTGGATGTGCGCGATGCAATATACGCGAATATGTGTTCAGGAACAGAGCCAAGGACTAAACGAATAATATCATCAATGTATACATGAAATAATGGTACTTGATATTCTCAGCTTTTTAGGGTTTAAACGGATTATAGAACAATGGCGTTCGATTCGGAAAGAGAGAGGTGCAGGATTATGCTCTACTCTTTAGGAGTACGATGCTCCCTCGAAGCCCTGGTCAAAATCCATCAAATCCGACAAACCCAATACGCAAGAAACAATCAAATCAAATAGTTCGATCTCAAAGAGAACAGGCATCGCTTGTTAAATTAGACTTGAGTTCTTAGTACTAGCTCGCCGGTGCTACTGTTCCCGAGGGAATTACAGGTTAGTGGACTTATGTATCTTTTGAGGACTTCGCGCGTATTCTGCGCTGAGGAATAGTGCATGTTTTCGGACACGTTATATACTTAGTTGTATCTACTAATCAACAAGAGTACTCGAGGTTTCAAGCTACGATCTTCAATTACAGGTTGTGTCGATGAAGCCACAGGTAGAGCGCTTGACGTCATATCACTGTAGAGAAAACGGCTGCAAGAGAGACAACTTTTAATCATCGCGGACGATACATTTTCAAACCCGAGTCACTGAATTCTGCGTGAAGGTCTGTAAACACGTCCTACTTGCGTTAATATTAAGTTATACAGTCCCCCCCCCCAATTCGTATCCACAATAATAGTTTTCCTGGTGCCAAGAGTACTTATATACATTATGACCAGTGTCCAGCGCGCCCACTGTGAATGACAAATGACAAATCAAGGATGGCAGCCACTCGTTGATGGACTCACCTCCCGTTCTCAAGTGCTTGTATATATGTAAATTGCTTGAAGACATCTTGGTTCCAGAATCATTTCTCTTCCGAGCAGAGGCTCCAATAAGCGTGCTTAAAATTTCTAAAGGGGTTCATATAACAGTTTAGAGGCCATTTGACCGGTTAATTTAATTATGAGACTCACTGGCGGCCGCCTTCCGTCTCGAGACACATCCATACCTCATAATATACCTGCACTACCGCACCAACTGATGGAGAGCGGAATTATGGTTATTGAACACTGGCTCATCAGCCAGTGAAAGGTGTTAATTTGTCAGTAATCCGATATTTTTCTCGCAATATACCTGGGAATAGATAGACCTGTCTTATTAAGGATAAGCCTTATAATGTTATGTGTGTTGGAAGCATCAATTCGCCCTACCAAAGCCTTAGCGAGTCTTACTCGTATTGGAGCTCCGATTCTAGCTTCGTCATCCGTCATATCATCCTCCGGGAATCTAGACGGTTTCCCTTAAAGTATTAAAGTCTGCATTCTGATGCCGATGAACAACGGCCAGCACACACCAAGGCCTAATGATCTAACTTATTTTTGAAGAACAGATGAATGAGGATGGTGTACTCATCGAATATCCTTGTCATCATAATTGTATTTTTAATTCTAGGCGTAGATTATTCTCCTTGTTGATTTACTTCGTCGGACCACTCGCAGGTATTTCTGATAAGATCCCATCTCGTGTGATGAGCTACACTGGGATTAATTCCTTATCTGATCTTGGACCAAAGGAATGGATGACATTCAACCCCGCATCAGAGATGAGGGAACACAGCATCATATATGTAGTGACACCATCAGCAAGAGGTTCTATGGGTGTGATGGTATATTAGCATCTGTACATCTACAGCAAACGCTAGGTCTTACAACATTAAATATTTTCCCCGCATGACGTTCCTCAGTTTAAACGGAACATAGGTCAGGTGGAAACGGGCGAATAGAAGCTCCGAGTATGGTATTGGTAGGGTATAAGGGTATAGTCGAGCATCATTAGATATTGATAAAAGGCTATCTTGAGAGCGGAGAGCTCGGGAGAATGCAATCTGGAATCAGGAAGGGTCAATGAATTGGAAAGTTCGTGGGTCAAAACTGAGAGCCGACTAGATTAATTCCAAAAGAATACGTGTTGGTACGCAGATCCCATAGACTTAGGGAGCTATCACTTGACCTAGATAAAAGTCTCAGATAGAGATCGTCGAAAATTAAAATATCACGTTAATGTGCGGCAATTGTGTTGTGTCAAGTTATAAGTACTCGATGCATGGATATGAGCGGACAAGAGTCCCTAGATAGCCGCAATTAATGATGAAACTCCTGAGATTTTCATGGCTGCTTTTTAGATCCTTCATTTTACCCCGATATTGCGAAAACGGCTTCAGGCCTATAATGGTGCATCGTCGTTGAGCCTTGATAAATACGACAACACATGGTACTTGGCAAGTGCGCAGGATACACAATTTAAGGATTCTCCACAAGAGATTCACTCGGCTAAGCTAAGTTGAACCGAGTGATGTCGTGTCCTCGAGAGTCTATAGTCTAGAACAAGTGTGGTTAAATAAAGATAATCAGAACAATTTTGATAGCTGTGCGTTGGTCCATTGGATGACCCAGATGATTTGATCGAAGAACTGCTGACATTCCATGATAGTTCTAAAACGTACGTATTGATGTGCCATATGGAGCATGATGAGTATGAAATGTCGGCAGCCTCGGACATGGGATAGACCTGTTTATAGTAAATCAGCTGTCGAAACCTAAAACACGGACAAGTATTCTATCAAACTCTAAACTTACATATCTACAAATTATCAAAAGCAAAGCAACACATCGACGGATGTATAGTATTACCCGTGACAACTTGCATGGAAACGGGTTACGAGATGATACTGCAAGACTTTACTCTTCTGATTCTGTCCATTCCAATCCTAAACACACGTATAGACCAAGACAGAGAGTTCTGAATAACGTTTGGGAACAGCTCTAATGTGGCAAGAGAAAAAAGTTAGAGAAAAGCCTAGCGCCGGGAAAGCACTTGGGTTACGTGACATGTTGTGTGACGGGTATCGGTAGGTACTTATGATGCGACTGATCTGACGGCCCATGGACTGTAGTTTATTATCGCAGATTCTCACTTGTGTTTAAGCTTGAGACGCGACGACATCAGCAGCGATGAACACTTACGGTCTAATTTCCTGAATTTGTGAGTCCTTTCAAGTTGTTCAATTTTTTCTTTCTCTTAGTAAAGTAACCACCTTGAAGCAGAGTCAGAGATGTACCAATCACTAAAACGGAGTCGAAGGCACCCTTTCCTGTTTCCTCTATGGTACGATGGGTTTCCTCATCTGTAGCTCAACCATGTAATCTTTCCAGTCACGTCATGCTCGGTATAAGTAGACTGCCACTGAGTCCTGGCCGTCCGAATGATCAGCTTGCAAAAGTAGCTCATGAAGTCGAAACTATTTTGAAGAATGGTGGAAACGATCCATGAATACGCGAACCTCCGTTTATTTACTGGAGACGGTTATCTTTTTTTCGCTTGCAATTGAGTTCCGCATACGCCTTCGTATAGCTTAAAGAAGCTGCGCAGCGATACGTTTAGTAGTAGTCTTATATTCCTTTTCATGGTTCTCGGATTAAACGGTGGAAAGTTTCAGGGGGAACAGTGCGCGACGAATAAGGATGCTAGAAATGCACAGAATAAGCCACCGAAGAAGGGCACTACTTGGTTTGATGTGATCGTGTAAGGCCTCGTATTTTAGACCGAGCAATAGTGAAGATCAAAGCTCTCAAAGCGCCTGGGATAAAAACAGTACTTACATCGGGCGAGGACAAATATAACAGACAAGACATGATCCGTTGAACTTCGAATCATACTGGCAATTGGTCTGTTTAATCCTATCCTCTCGGAGCAACTTGGGCAATCATCAGCCTCTTTCGTTTATACTTCGGCGATCTTGTAACCTGCGGAAGATTAGACCCGCAGCCTTCCCTCTTCGTTTGCTTGGCTGTCCATCACCTCAAAATCTTTGCTCCATACGGAAGCCATATGTATCATGTATGTTTTCCCATTCCCTTACCAGACCAATCGATGAGCCAACCACTGACTCTATATACCACCTCAGAATTCATCCAGCCCTTCACGCTACGCTCCTTTTGCTTCGCACTGGCATAAACTTAGGAATCCTTAAACTCAATCCTCCAATCACTCTATCCCTAATGACAAGCTATCCGAATACATTCCGCGATTCCCATATTCTATCCCTCCAGCGGTGTACATCTATTTACGTTAGCATTAAGTTCAAAATTAAATGATTGTTTGTTATGAAAGAAAGAGCTCTACAGAATATCAGAATACCACGGTTGTGTAATCCAGTAACTAAGTATTTGGCAGTACTACACAAATATATATTATATGGGTAAGGAACTTGGACGAATTTAAAGTTCAAGGTCCTAGCGGTATCTATTAAGTATGACAAAATTGAAGAAGGGGAGAAGCTTTGAACAGCCTGACTCTAGGTGTGCATTTTTTGAGGATATTGATCTAACCCATTCTAGTGGTATCTCACAGGATGGTCTTTATGAAGGGTGAGTAAATAGAGTGTTTGTGCAAAACCCACAGCAAGTCGAGGGACGCTGCCAAATTCCAGGTGGGTCATCGGAAATTGCCACAAACATATTTTAAAGGGATTAATTTAATTGGAGTTTATCCCCGTTGACTTTACGCTCAAAGATCAGCCAACTGCAATGACTACAGATGGAAGTTAGAACTCTTGAATATTTATTTTAGTACCGATATATTTCTCATATATTCAAAAGAAATAAATTGGGATGTTTGTAAATTATACGGGGTTCCTCCTTGCTCTCAGAGTCAAATGACCTTGTTCCAGAGTCCTCGCTGAAGGGGAGGAAGTATTAACATATAAGGAAAGTAAAATTTGACGTGTCTAAGTCACGTGGCTATGACAAGAATACACAGCCACACGTTCGACTTTCTCCTCCGTCCCAACTCCGTCCTGTGCAGCCATCCGGCCGAGACGGTCTAAGTGCAGTTCCGAAGTGACTACCTACATGTCTCCTATCACATTTACGTGTGGTTCTGGTGAAGTGTTCGAAAGTTCATGGCGCAAGCAATTTCGGTCCATTAGGACCAGCCTCTAGGCCCGGCAAGGGAAGAAAATCCTTCACTCACCGTAACATAACTGCTTTTGATCTTTCAATGAATATATTAAGTTCAATCCTCGTCAATATATCGTATTGGATGATGCTGATAAGCCTTACTGACTGTGGAATCTCGACTTTATCGAGCGGCGTTCATTGATAATATTTAGATCAGACCCCTATTTCCCTTGTCAATACTTAAGGACTCTAGGCATTTCCGTAATAGAGGTATGCACTATTAATGTTTCTTGGCATTTTACACCTGTCTATCAGGATATCTTTAACGAGAACTTGAATAACCTACCCCTGGGGCACAGCCGACGCCCAATAATTCCAACATTGCCAGATAATGTCACCTGAGTGTAATGGATCAATAATAAATATTGGCAATAATGTCGAATCTGGCAGATAATAATGAAGATCAACAGGTGTTGGCATATGCACCAGGCAATTAACGGCCATGACACAGCCATGCTCGGGTTACCCCACATCTCTATCGCGACATCGTGTGGGATACAGAGGAACTACGGACGGCATAGACATCGGTACGAATGGCACATCTCTTTTGATTGTGTTAAATATATTCAATCTCACAGCTTCAGGCAGATAATAACCTTTCGATGTAAGGATGAAAAGATATATTTCTATTCCACGGCTTCGGAAGTGCCATTCTATCTCTATATTCCAAGTTACTATCAAATTTACTCCTCCATTTAACGGGTTTATCTAACCTCCGAGCATTGGCATGCACGTAGGGTTGCTGAGATCCTTCTAGCGTGTCGCCCTCAGTCAAAACATTTTTAGACTAACGACAGGATGGCGTGCTCGAATGAATACAAGGGTTTCTCTATTTTATTCTTGTATATTAGCCAATTGTCTAACAGTCATCATAGGAGACCTAAACGAACGCCATGGCCATGTATTCTGCAATATCAATCGATCTTCGAAAGTTATTTTTTGGAATATCATAGATAGGTGGTATGACTGAAGCTACTCATCCACCAAGATCGAAGCAGAATACTTTACCCTACCTGGTCTCCAATATTGATCAAATATTTCAAACTCGCTCCCATCATTTCCCGATTCGCAAAGTTTCGTCACCGTTCTTTTTCGAAATCTCAGCTTTAGCTTTTTACTCCCAAAGACTATCGAAAAATCCATGATAGCCCTGACGCTCATTATCTGGATCCATTCTATATGTCAATTCCTTCGGATACAAATAAATCGAAAACAACCGCCGTTACTTATATCTGTCCACTCCCAACATAAGGACCTAGTGCTGTCTCGGCCCGACCTCGAAAGCCTAGACCTTCTTAACGTATATAATCGGCGCCCCTTTCTTCTCGGGCGATAGTAGACTTTGCCGAACCTCTTTGGAACCTCCTAAGCCTCGTCTTCAACCTGCCACTGCTATTCCTGTCATCGGACAGCGGGAATAGAGGTCAGAGGCAGCATCGTTTTCTCATATTCGAGCACGTTGTGTAATTATACATGTTGCCGCGCTTATGTGTTGTGTCATCCCTCGCTCGCTCTGGATAACGATGGACGTGTTTACGGGTTTTGTATGAATTTCCGTCAATGCGACTATATAGAGGTGGCCCATGTTGTCGACCATCGCTTGCATATACTGGCTGGTTATATTGGTAATGAGTTCGATTACCACTAGACCTCTTGCTCAAGACCCTCAGTTCGTTTAGGATAAATAGGAATGAAGAAGTTACAATATATGTAGCGAGACTGGGTTCAATTCATCGAACCTATACCTATCCGATCCCTCGCCTTCGGTTCACATTGGTCTACAAATCCGCTTCTTGGTTTATGATCGGTGTCTGTCATCTATATGCTCGCCTTTCAAACCACCGGTGGCACGCTTGTTTTTTTATCCCCTTATAAGGCGATCTGAGGTACATTTTCCTACGGCTCTCTGCTGCCGCTTCAAATGACTCAAACAGTGCAGGAGCCCCTTACATCATTCATAACCGAATGCTTACATATTTTTAGAGTCCCAACAGCAAGACATGCTGTTTATGGCTCATAACTGGAAGTGGTCTCGTGCAGGAAGATCTCGAAGCGGTCGGGCATTACAGATGTGCGCGTTCTTGCCATCTCTTGCCATCCACCATCATCTGCGACGTAAACATTTCATTGTGCTGCCCATGTATAATCTCGCTGGATTCCGTTTCTTCCTAATTGCTCCTATCATGGCGAGAGAACGCCGTTGGGCGATCATGCTTCTAGTTTTCTACTAGAGCTTGCATGACCATTGACCAAGTTCCCGGAAGACCTTGTTGGACAAGTAACTTCTCCTGAAGAGTCTCATTTAGCCGCCATTATTACTGAATGACAAACCAACGAATCAAATAAATGGTCATGACATGATCAAGTAGTGGAAAAATTGCTTTGATATTCTTCTGATGCGAATGTCATGCATAAAATTAGTTTGGCATCGTTGTACTGGTACGTTCATTTAAACATTGATTTGGGACTCTTCTGACGGTTATCTCCTTTTGGTCACTTTTTCGGTAGCGTTGGCACGTTTTTCCACTTGGTGTATGACCATCTACCGAATATGGAAAACTTAACTGGCTTTCGCAAATAACTCGGCGACCTCGCATATATACTTCAGAACACACATTGAATGTGTATGAGGTTAGACGTCCTGTCACTATCAAAATACTTGTCTACAGGTACAACCAGTCGAGAAAACGCAGTAGATTCATTTCTTTCTCATTGGTACTTTTTGATGAAGCCACTGCTCGCCGCTTTATTAACATATGTGGTGGTATCTATGCCTAATCCTCAAGTATTGAAAAACTTCAGACCCGATACCCGATTCTGCGTGCAGCCTGGAAGTAAATCAGCCTAAATTCCCAGTGTTCGTGACATCCCTGTCGAGTCATTGATTGCAGAAGTATTGTGCAACAACTCGATTTCACCTTATATGTAACAATCTTTATTCCGAAATTCAAGGCTGAGAAGCATAGTGGATTGATCAAGTCGACGATATGCCGATAAAACGGCAATCTCAGGAAGCCAGGAACATGGGCCTGCAACTGTCTG
>KN837236.1:342279-356000 GCA_000827215.1 Sphaerobolus stellatus SS14 | reverse complement strand
ACTATAATGTATATATATAATAACTAATATATATTAGTTATATGTGCTACATCACAAGATGTAGCTATTAGTAGTGTGGACACCATATGTGTCCACAACCGGCTGTATTTAGCATGCCGGCGCATTAGGCGCCGGCATATATCTTTTAACATACACCTCTTTGTACTACCTACTCAATATACCTGAGTTCAGTTAGTCTAGGTGTGAATATAAGATATACCAACTGTTATATCAGACGTGTACTTATACTCCCGTATCGCCATCTCTTGCCTCTGGTTTTTGTATTGTATCTTGGCTCATCTTTGACCACTATTGCTGCTGTCTATCTGTCTGATCTATCAACAACATTCTTTGGCTAATTTGCTTTTATTGACCCTCGACTAGGACTCGGAAGATTGGGCTAGTAGGAGATCATTGGGAGGTCATAGGAAGGATAATATGTTTGGCTGGTCTTGGATAAAGGCATGTTGTATTTATACACTTTGATTAATTATATGGGACTTATCTCAATGTCACAGTTAATGCTTTAAATCTACACACTCACCGTTTCTGAAGTACAACAAACACGCAATCCTTGGAGGAGTTCAGCTATAGCTTTCGTGTGGTCATCACCTAATAAATAATTATTGTTCGTTGTATTATTCATGTATTACGGTCAATGTATATAGTTTAGACGTCTATATAATTTATTAGAATATTGTTAATTCTTGATTCACTGAAAACCCGAGATATATATATTGAATACAACAAGCTAAATAGCTAGACACCCTGGGTAGTTCAGTGTCGAGCTATATAGCACAGCTAGTTGCTGAGCGAGAATTCAACTACATCGGCAAAGCTCTCGCTAAGCATGCTAGGGGAACTAGGCAACGGCGGATTCGCTAAACACGCTAGGGAGGTATCTAGACCACCTAGCGCTACCTGGACTTTGCCAGATTTCGTGATGTAGTACTCCACTGCTATGTAATATTATGAATTCCTTCAACGAGGTCCCCGACTGTTCTACCAAAGCTTTGGTAATCTTAATCAAAACAACACTTATTCGTACATATTAACTCTTAGTCCAACTCAAATTTGTACCCGTCCCTTTTCAAAATTAAAGTCAGTTACAATGAAAGCACAGATAGAGCACCGTTTATGTCACATCTTTCCGCTGAACTCGAATATACTCCACATTTACATCGTAGAACCATGGGTTGAGTTGTGTAATAATAGGAGTCCCTTGAGAATAATGTTCTCACGGGGTATCATCTACATCACCGACTTCTAAATCGAGTAATATAGCATAGAGCATATACCCCACTTCGTCAGACCATTTCCAGCCCCGACCCTTTCCGGTATGATCTTGTATTTCTCTTTGAGCTCGGATAGATAGCCGGTACATAGTATGGGATTTCTGAGAATTTCTCCGGATTAGATCAGTTCAGAAGATGGAACACTGCATCACATGTAGTGCATCAGCCAGTTATAGTAGAATGCTAATACATGGGTATTCTTACTCGTCTAGAATGGTAATGTTTCCAAAAGAAATCGTCTGGCCTGGTGATATTGTTGAGCTTAAACAGAGCATGTAGCGGAACGGGTAAATAGAAGTGCCAAACACGATGGCTCCCAGCGACCTAGAAACCTACAGTCTTATTATAAATTGTTAGAATTCATTGTTCGTCGTATAGATATAAATCATATGGCCTTGGATAGGAGGGCTTACACCAATAAAAATTATGATGATTATGCTGTGCATTACATAGCTCTAGATTGTCTAGGTCACCAGCCTGAGGCGGTTTCAGGACTATACTTACACAGAGTCATCTGCCCTCTCATATATAACAGGGGGCTTGGCCTGCAGGGTACTAACCGGGCTAGTCAATGATTGGAGGCATACTGTTGTCTCTTCAGGTTCCATGAAAGATATAGCTCGGTTATATCGGAATCAGATGGTTGTGTGACCGTGCGACTCTAGAAGCAGGTTTGCAGCGTGGTTAAATAAGGTTAATCAGCTAGTTGAAGACTGATTTAGGTGATGAGATTGAAAGATTTTATGTCAAGTTAGACGAACTTGATCATGCGAAGAGTACTAACGAGTATGAAATGTCAATGAAGACATGCACCGGGTAGGGTGTGGATTTTTGTAAATTAGACATGTTCAATTGTCAAATTAATCTGCTCAATCAAAAATGCTGTAGGCATCTATCTTAGATCATCAAACATCAATGTAACACATCGAGGACTCGGTCAAACATCTGTAGCGGGCAGGAAATATAAAATCCTTACTACTTGGGTTGCAAAAAGACCTAGTTATAACAGACTAATGTCTCGAAATTACCCACCTACTATATACTACGATACGCGAAACACATCCGGATTTCTGTGACGTGTCGCGTCGCGTATCAACCGCCATGATGCGACACACGACCTCATGCGACTGAATTGATGCAATAATAGCTACTTACACCTAGTTTATATGATTGTCTTAAATTAACGACATAACGACCTGGGTGGCGATAGGCATTCATGCTGATTATATGTTCCTTTATTTGATGTTTTATATGTCTATCTCCACGATACCTAACTTCGCAGTTAAGACAGGCTGAAGGGAAAATTATTACACGGAATTATCGAGTAATCGAAGGTGGTTCAGAGCTTCTACCGATTTGAATTCGGATCCAAATCAGTTTCATGACCAGTATGACCTTTTATGCACCCCGGGTTATAGCTCAGTGTTCTTATTCCCGTGCGTGTCGTCAGCCACAAACTCCGTGATTCTCCAGCTAGCCATATGTTCTGTGAAGATATTGATTGTCGTGGTGGAGGAATTTGAAGGCGAAGCCATATTTAGTTGATTAATTGGGAAGGAAAATCGGCGAGTCCAAGCGAACCTTATGCTTACTAAACTAGTATTTTATTTCGCCTTAGTTATATCATACATACCATAGCTCTTCATGTACCGTGATAGAGTCTGTTGAGTTGCTTATTACTTTGGGATTTCGGATTTAAACGGCGGAGAGTCTATTTCGCATGTCGCAAATGAATAACTGAGTCTCGTGGAAGTTTCTGACACTTGCCGAAGACGGGCAACTGATGTTGTGTGGGACAGGAAGAGTATTTTTTAACTCTCAAGAGACATAGTGCCAACATATGCGTCAAAGCTCTCAGAAAGAAAGCGCCTCGGATAATAACGGGGCCTTTAATTGGATGAGGACGTTCTACCGACGTAATAAGTAAAGGAACTTCTTTTGAACGTCGAATCAGACCAATCAGTAAAGCAGCCCTATTATCCCATAGTTGAGCACGTGTATTTTCCGCGCAATTCACACTGGACCATTGATACATCTCCAAATCCTAACCTGCGAAAAACGGCAGGCCGGCCGCAGTTGCATGGGCTATATTCTCTCCATTTTTCCCCCTAATTCCGCATTCTTCATTTTTCCATCCCTGAAGTAAATGCTCGCGCCATCTATTACCCGTACGCAGCACGCATATTATTACGTGAACCAACCACTTGTTGGATGGCAGGGAGTGGCATGTAGAACTGTAGATCATGATGTGGTGGCGGCTTACGTCAGTGAGTATGGTGAGGAATCCTTCGAATTTACGAATCTCCTTCACGCCATCCCTAATGACCCTACCCATTTGGACATCCCTGGGTCTACTGGTGTAGCTTCTGTCAGCTTCTATACATCCAGATACATCCCTATCATATTTCCATAAATACGGCGGCGGCACATGCATTTACGCAATGTAATAGCATATGATGGGAAGTCCTACAACTTGGAAAGAAGACCCAGAAGACAGGGTTGTATAATCCAGTAATTCGTTTCCTCAATAAATTTATATGGGCCGGTGATTGCCTATTCAGGTATGCCCTCTTTCGTTCGTTCGCCTTTGAAGCTTCTGATATGAGAAAACGGAGAGAATTTCCGACGGTGATGTCACGGTTAGATATTTCACGCTATTTAGGACAGACGTGCGTTAGAAGGAAAAAAGTAGGGATGGTGTTTACCCTGAGGCGGCGCATATATCCACCATGTTTAGGTCTGAGTCAGCGTGATCTTGGAGTGATGGCTATTTCGAGTGAGCAAGTGGGGGGTGATTATGGATGATTGGTCAGGCGAATGAGAAGCTGTTTCCAGAGGGAAATGACGGTGAACATGATCATGGATCCAGGATGACCCGGGGCAAGTGTAGATGCTTCCAGAATGAGCATCAAAAATAATCTCAGCTAGGTGATTACTCATTGTAAAATCATTTTTTCAATAATCGTCCTTTTAATTTTAAGTTAAATCTTACAAGGAGATCTATGCACTTCCCAATGCCTTGAAATGACTCTTCAATGACGGTGAGGCCTCTTACTGTCACGTCTGCATCCCTATCCAAATCAGATGATGGCCTTACGCCATTATCCAATGAACGAATAGGAAACATCATCTCTACGTCACCAAACACTCAAAGTATACATCGCATCCCCGAATTCAAGTCTGAATTGATGAAGCTGACGATGGAGGCCCCGCTCACGGATGCGCTGTCGTTATAATCATAACCTTACTCCACTCCGGCTACTAAATTCCAAAAAATTGCAGTCAGGGAAAACAAAGATCTGAGTCATGTTTTACACTAATATAAGTATTTTATGTAAATTCTGAGTGAGTAGGACAGCAATTTTTGAGACACGTACTAGTAGTACCCCAGCCTGAAAAGACGACTTATTGCGTTTTTTTCCAAAAAAAATTGAGATGACGGGATTCAAGCTTCTTTCTCGTTTAGGAGATGGTCTAAACGGGATTAATTATTTAAATGATTTTTCATGTACCTCACCTAAAACGAAGAGCACATCCTCGATGCAGCGAAACCCTTACCATGACGACATACATTACCCCTTCCTTACCTCATACCAATCCCACTCTCCCAATAGAGGGTCCATCAATACTCGAAAAAAATCTCGGCGAAAAGCAAGTGCAATTCATTAAAACAATTCATATCATTTATTTTCTGTAGCCGTGAACTAAATGTGGCGTTTGGATGCAAGGGGTCGAGATTGACACCGGCCCGGGTCAGGGAACTTGGTGGGTGGAAGTGAAGGGACGGAGCTCCTGAGTGAGATTATTAGGTTGGGCGCTGTTGATATTCATACGGGGATGCCATTAGACACCGAATCATCTTGAATTTATAATCCTATTTCTCAGGCAAGTCGCGTAGATAGTCAACAAATTTGCCAGATCATGTATGCATGGAAAGCGAAAAAAAAAGAAAAGAAATACATACAAAGAGGATAGTGAGCCTGAAGCCGAGCCTTATAATTGGTTATTGTCCCTAACAGTTTGCTTTAGCATATATTACTTAACCTGGGAGGATCACTCAATGGTACGGTGAACACTGATTATATCCCTCCACCGAGCCCCCGACATCTCTTCACTCTTTCCCTCTGTATATCTCTGAACTAAAACCCTATCTATCAAAAAAGTAAGTAACTATAGCGCGGATATATCTTAGAAAGTTAGGTTCAACTCACCAAAGGGGAAAGTACTGACCGAGTCAGGTTCGGTCTGTACCTAAGAATAGCTGATGAACTTGAAGGGACGACAAACGACAAATGCTCTATCCGAGCCCATCTACTTGTCCTATCGATTCTATTTCGAAAGTGAGTTCTATCCAGAGAATTAACAGGGTAGGTTGAATCTCCTGTGTAAGGACCAATAGGTACCTAAAATTAAATCAAGGGAGGAATGCGATGAGTCTTTTAATTGGACAAGTCTCATTGAACGGATCTAAGCATACGATTGCAGGAGTGAGGTTGATGGATTTAAATTGGGGAACGGAGATTGGGATTGTTTGGGAGGGTGGAGGAAGGGTGGCATATTGAGGGTAGATGATAAACCATGTATGGAGGCCCGGTGTGATACGATGGGATGAAGGACTGAATGGATAGGAAGGTTTGGAAATAGGTCCAGGGTTATCGGCGCAGTTACGCTCTCGCTTTGATGGGAGAATGGTGTATTTTATTCTATAGCTATTTAGTTTGAAATCCAGTGTAACTTCTCTCGAGTAATTAACAGTGGTCTTATAGGGAAGCGAATGGAATTTAAGAGGTAGAATAAAGGGACTTATGTGTATCATACCGCGAGTCTGGGGCGTGTGTAAGTATAGGCTTGATGCTTGATAGATTCCATAGGAAAATAAATCCAACCGAGGTCTCAGATGACTAGGTAAGTAAGCCTCAAAGATTTAATGCGAATTTCTTATAAGCAAATATAACAATCTTGAACTTTAGCCAGCTTCAACTTGATGCTTGATGGACCGGAGTATATTTCGAGGAATCTGAAATTCCAAAACGCTTGAACATGGACGTGAATATAGTTTGACTTGATACCGATGATCGCAGCACATTTTGAGAGAGAAAGTGAAATTCTCCATCTGCCAATTCGAAATTGAGGGTGAGATGAGCTTAATTGCCAAAATGTGAACCTAAGTATATCATATGTGCAGGCTTGATCAAGAGCTTGATAGATTTTGGGGGATTCTTGGAATCGGGGTGGGTGGGGTTAGATGTGAATATGATTGACTCATGATGAAGGGCTACGACCTGCAGGCTGAAACATCAAAGATTAAAGAAGGTAAAGGAACAAGGTCGAAAGACGGGATATAAAGTATATCCCGGCCCGTTGGGGCGTGATGCAGCTTCAACGCGGCGGATGGATCGCCTAGCCCATTAGTTCATTCCCCTGCAATTTCGAATCCAGCTGAATCGACCCTCCCTCGACCTTGCAAGGAGTCGATTAAACTAAGATCCTTAGCTAAGCATCAGGATTCTCGGTGAAAGCCTGCAGACCGTGACCATTACCCCCTAGTGGCACTACACTCCTCGACGAATTTGCAATTGACTCTGATTCGTGGGGCGTGCAAATCCTCCATCGACTTCTCCTACTTCTCCTACTCAGCGTGACCTACTTCGTTAATTAATATTCGGGCCTACAGGCATAAAAGATATGAGAAGAGGGGTACGATATGAGTTATGAACCCACCTGGGATCATAGATCATGATTCATGATCCATTAGGCCTTAGCCTAAGGTTAAACTTGAATCGAAGCTAATGCCAATAGATGGGTCCACCCACTCCACTAACGCCTGATCATTGACAAGGTCTCCACCATTTTGAAAAAAAGAAGAAAGGAAAAGAGATCGTAAATAAAACCCCATCCTTGAGCGTCCGAGAACAAAAGTAAACAGGCCAGGCCCGACCCCGATTAAGGACTAAGGATTAATACTTCCGGATCCTTTCGACTTGAGCAGGATTAGGCTGTTTGTTAGCAACCACTACAGGATCGTCTTCCTGGGTGGTGGCTCTCCTTAAAGAAAAGAGAAAAAGAACAGAGAACAGAACAGAAGCCTAGTCTTTCCCCCTATCCTTCAATCAACACCCCCTCGGCTGCTATTCCCAACTTGAGCGACATTAATCTCCTCCCCATCTATCCATCCAATCCACCCTCGCATCCCTGCCTGAATGCGAACCCCAAAGTAAGTAAATAAAAAGAACTTGGCTCTGAAAATCCCCACCTAAATCGAGACTGAAAAGGACCGAAAACGAAACATTCGCCTAACAACCGACCATCAGGGTTAGGTAAGACCACGAAGTGGAATGACCGCACATAGCCATTCATTGATCTGCAGGTGTGGGACGCGGAACGCATCTTTCACCGTTCTCGACCCTTTCGCCCTCGTGCTTGGGAATACTTTAATTAGCTGGGAATTGCAGAATTTTCGAATCGTTTAATTAAGCGACTGGATGACGGATGTTCGGATGTTGGTCCGTCGGTCTCTATCGGTCTGAGTGCGCGTTGGTGGATTGCTTAACCGAATATATTACTTGGTCTGATAAGATAAAGACATCTAAGGAACAAGCACGCTGCATGAGGGACGCTGCGATTTACATGCTTTATTAGGCTTAGGCCGGATTTGGGCCTATTTAGAGGCGACGCTGCCCGCCGCTACGGTCACATGCTTGGCAGGCATCACCTTCTGCAGATCTCAATCTCGATAATCGATACCGATGGTCGATTCGGCTGGCTCGAAGTTGTATAGTCGATGTCACTGAGGGCAGGGGTGGATGGATTATGACGGGCACGGGGAGGTGCTTGTTTGGGAGTCAGATCCTCGTTGAATCCGTGTGGAGGCGGGGGAGGGGAGCGGGAGGGAGGGAGGGAGCTTATCGCTCAATAATAACAGCTTCCGTATTGTAACAGATGATGTATAATTATGTAAAGAAATTTACTAGCAAATAAAACAACGATATTTACGTACTAATAGCGGCACACGAGCCTGCGAATGGTAGCGTGACTCGAAACTCAGCACGATCCAGAGTGATGTCAGGAGTCGCCAAGCCGCCTACTGGCTCAAGTCAAGCCATTAGCTCAAGGAAAATATCTCCATCAATAAAAAAAACACGCTATAAAAATACAACTATTTCGTCCCTCACCACCATCGTCTATCGAAATTCAATTTAAATCTTCGCCTCGGCGCACAGCATGCGGCTTAAAAGTGGATTTGATTTGATTTGATTTATTGGCGTAAGCAGACGATAGGAGGCCAACAAGAGACGAAATGATGGCTTAATTGGGATACATAGACGACAGAGGGCCAATAATGATTTCAAAACCGTGGTGTTGATTTATGAGATGCGACAGGCTGCTGCAGTTATGCGACAAGATTAGATAGATGTCACTGGACTTAGATGGATGGACGCGTCGGCACCTCCCAAAAAGGGATAGACTGCACGGATACCGGATGCGGACACATGTAGCATATTGTGTCATTCATCTATTCAGTCAGATTGATAGCCTCGAGCTTAGGTGCGAAAATGTATGAACAGGCGACAAGGGACGATCCGTAGGCTATTAAAGCGGGTGATATGCCAAAAATTTAAATTTAAATTTAAGTCCGTATTGTCCGTATGCGTGCGCGGTGTGTGTGTATTTCGTATTGGGCAGGAGGCCGGCCTCAGGCAGGAGTGAGATCAATCAAGGGAGCATGCCCATGCCTGAGGAAGACACTATATATGCATCTTGGGAACCTAGGAGTGATACTGGTAAAGATATGTATATACAGATCCGTTTTTTAATTGGTATTGTGAGTACGCAGCAGCGACTGGTATTAATATTGACCGCGTATGAGGACCTACCTGGACCTACTCGGAGTGCTGTAAAAATAGCTCAATACTCAATTACTTAGACAGGCCGAATATACGGATCGAATATACAGTATCATTAGCGAAGTCACGAAAATGCACTTTGAAAGTAGCATGGATATCAATAAACAAACCAGGATTTAATATTTAGGATTGATTTAACCGACCTCCAAACGTTGTCGGCGGCCCCGACATCATATGCATGCCCATATGCTCAAGGCCCTCCTCGAATACCTAGGCATTAAATACTTAATTATATCGTCAACTGATGCGTGCTAGTCCTCCGTTAATTTAGAAACGAGGGAGATCTGGAATGCTATTAGTATTATCTACCTCTGGCTCTGACCATGTGCTTAGACTCGAGACCAGAGTCGTACCCTACCCAAATGGAAAGCCTAGAGAATACTTATCCTATAATTCATGATGCATGCCGTGACTTACTTTGCTGGGCCTCGGAATTCTGATATAGGAGAGATCCGTTCGGGAGGCCAGTGCTATCATGATCAACCTCCAGTCTGGTAACCAGTAATTATGTGGTCACGATCACTGGCACCTGCTCTCGAGAAGTCGATACCCTACGGGGAAACTTGTATGGAGGTATGCCATAGCACTCCAAGCCTTCGATAGCCCAACCTTGATGCATGCCATTGGCACTGATTTTTGAAAGGTTGTTTAGGAGAATACTGGCTAGAGCCTAGCTCTTAGGCACTTTGATATCCGCGACGCCGTTGTAACTCACCGCCATGTTCAGGCTCTCCGTCACTGCCCTCCAACCCTCCTCCGTTCCGAGCTCCGCGCCCGTGTTAACAGCTTTGCCTATATATACATATAATGATTGATTTTGGATGGTTGACGGAAGACGAAGGGTTGATCATATTTGTCCGGAATTGGATTAGGATCCGGGGTTGTTGCGCGTTGTTGTTGGAGGGAGAGTCTGAGGCTGGTGATGGCGCGGGCCCGAGCTCGAGGTGTAAATACATTTGAAGTCCGGCATTCTTAGACATTAGAAATTACAGGGGAGTTGATAGATTATTGAGGTTCATATATATTTATCCGGGCTGTAAAATAAGAAATGATAAACTGCCACCCATTAATGCATAATTCGACAGCTTCCGTGCCTATATATGCATGTACCTACTCAAGAGTAAAGTCTCAGCAGGCTGTAGATAAATTAAAAATAGTCGTACCGACTTACCGCCTTACCCGCCAAACTTCACGTAGTTCCTTCCTCACTTACGCCGCAGTCATACAACCCACCTCCATACCCCTAATCATACAAGCCCATCACCATGAGGCTCGCCTCCTAAAAAATACCTAATGTCGGTCATACGTGCCAAATAAAAAAAGTAACCCATAGCCCTAACATATCAAAAATAATGGCAACCCTTGGACAGAGGTGTACTTGGAAAGAGATCCGACCTGGGGTGGGCGTGCCATAGCCATCAAGCCCTACACTGGCATATGACTTACTTAGTAGGTAGCATCCTTAGGAGAAGGGCGACTTAACATGCCAAAGGCTCGAATATCCAACTTTGAGCACTTACTTTGGCTGGGCATTAGGCACTTACTTTAAGAAACCACTGATTGAGTCACTGATGGCGTGATTGGCTGTGTGATCTTGGCCCTCCGCCTTGCCATTGCCCGCCTCGGTGAGCGACTTGGGTCGTTATCCGTGATATACCGGTGCCAATAGTATGTCCCAGGCTGTGTGATAAGCTGAATGAACATTGCCAGTCTGGGCCTGGCCGCCTGAGTGGCTTGGGTTTTGGGTTTTGAGAGCCCGGTGCACTTGCCCAGCGTCGAACCTCCACGTTCGAGGCGCCAGCTTCAGGCTATGACTTAGGTTTATTATACTTGATATACCGGTGTCAACGAGCATGTATACCTCAGGCTGTGTGATCCTGAACCTCCGCGTTCGAGATGCCAACTTCAGGCTGAGTGGCTTGGGTTTATTATAACAATGCTGTTTCCTTTAGGGGTAGACGGCCGTGTTATATTGGGTTTTTCGTTAATTAAATGTTGGGTTTACTATCAGTTCAGCTGCGCATGGTGACTCGATTCTCGGAGCCTGCGGAGGTAGTCCAGTGAAATTCGAATGCCAGATGACTCAGATGCTATAATGAATCTTACTCGAATGAGCCTGAGTCTTCAAGGTGACGGAATAAAAATATCACTCGACTGAAGCTTCAAGGTGATGTATATGTTATTAATCCAACGACGCCGCAGCCTCAGTGGACCATTACGTACCCCACTCCCGCGTCATAAGGTCAGTCACTCTTCCCTCGAAATAAACTCCTTTCATTGACACACGAAGGGCGATCCGACATCCCAATAGGCAAGAAGGCAAGAGGGGGAGCATTCATTGGCGAGTTTGGCTGGGCATTAGGCACCTCCGCCGCTGCCTTGACACTCGTATACTAGGTTTAGGTCTATTACATAGTTAGGTTTCCCGTCGAGCAAGATGATGAAATGGGTTGGTGAATGCTCAGGGGGAGTGATGAATTGGGTTACTGTTTAATTAAAAATGGGTTGTTTGGACTGGAGGGGGTTATGAGATGTGGGATAGGCGGAATGCCAATGTGCGGAAGAGCCTATTTGGGTGGGGTGCCAATCACGGTGGAATGGACCAATTCGACTCTCGAGGGAATCAGGGATCCTTGGGCCTTAGATTAGATTAGATTAGGCCAGTTGGAGGATTGTGGTAGGATGGACGTAGTCGACGAATTGGGATTTTAAGTTTAGATTAGACTCATTGGGAGGATCATGGATGGACGGAGTCAACGAATTGGGATTTTAAGTTTAGATTAGACTCATTGGGAAGAGTTGGGAGGATGGACGTAGTCGACGAATTGGGATTTTTAGTTTAGATTAAACTCGTTGGGAGGATCATGGTAGGATGGCCTGTTTGGGATGCTTAGGCTAATTGGGATGTTTAAACTCTTTGGGTTGAATAGGCTGCATACGTACTCTGAAACTGTGTTACATTAGTGCCGGATATAAATAAAAACTCTACTGTATACGAGGGTGGCGGCGTATTAAGAGGATAATACAACAGGCTTTCAATATAAAGGATTCGCCGTAGATCCGTTTGTGAGTGACGACGCGTCGTCATCACTCCTTGCCACGAGAGAAGAGTGCTAATGTATTTCAAATGACGCGTGGGTCCGGGGGGAGGATCCTTACAGTCGACTAATTGGGCCATGATGCATGATGTTAGACTACGTAGGTCGAAGGGGACGAGGTGTTAATACCGGTCCACGTATATAAATAAAATCCTGCTGCATAGGTGGTGGCGTAGAGGATAATAACAAGAGGCTTTCAAACTCAGGAATTCGCTGCAGATCTGTTTGTGAGCGAATATAATGCAATACTGCTATAGCAACGACTCGTCATTGCCACGAGAGAAGCCAGCGTGAGCATTTCAAATATAGGAGGGACGCATGGGTTCGAAAACTCGTAGGGTAGTATAAGAGGCTTAGGTCTTCGGCAGGCGGTGCACAAAGAGACATTTCGATGGCCATGGGTAGACAATAGACAATAGACAATAGACAATAGCACATGCAGATACAAGTCTGACCTGGGTCTTCTGGCAGCTGTGTAAAAAGATCGAAGTAACACTGTGCAAATCCGTCCTTACCATAACTTCGGAATGCTGCACTCTAATAAGAACGGGAACGACCGCGGCCGTTTGGTTTGGGAATAACAACGCTGACGACGACGGTTTTGGCAATAACAATAACGACGAACGACCTAACGACGACGGTAGTGTTGGGCTGGTAACTCAGTAACAGTAGCAGTAGCAATAAGCCCTGATTAAAGGCATCACTGGCAGTGGCCTGTGCGTACTAGCACTTACAACCCTTATTCCGAATTTCAAATTAAATACCTACTAGTAGGACTCTGGGATCAGCGGGATCAACGACTTACTTGCTTCGTGGGATATAAATAAAAGTAAACATAGAGCCAGAAGATAGGCATAAAGGATAGGAGATGATAATTACAAGGGGCACCCTGATTCGTACGTTCCAGGCAGGATCATCACGAGTGCTTTCGAATGTCGAATGTCCTTCGAGGAGGGGTATAAATAACCATGTATACAACCAGAGGATAGGAGATACAGAATAGGTAATTACAAGGGGGTCTGCACTTTAGGATCATCAGCTTGAATGCTTCCTCAGGTCAAAGGCATTAACGGGTTAACAGGCTCACTGACATTAATAGCTTGACATATGCGTGTTCCTGAATATCGTGGCTTGAATGGGTGCAAGGGATGCTCAATGTCAACGCTCAAGCTGCCTGTCGTGGTTGGCATGGTTTCCCTCAAATTCCCCCCTTGAAGCCAAGCACGGACGCGGTTTGAAGGGAGGGAAATGAAATCTGGATTTTGGGCTTGAGCGGTGACGTTGAGCGGTGAGCGTTGAGCGTTGAACGGGCTATATATTTGTCTATGTACGGACGGGCTGGCTGAATTTGAATTCAAGTGAAAAATTGAATGACAAGTCTGGCTTCCTAAACGAGCTAAATGGCCTCTTCTCCTCAGAGCCGA
>KN837236.1:307774-323789 GCA_000827215.1 Sphaerobolus stellatus SS14 | reverse complement strand
TAGCACCGCCAGTGTAAATAGCTATTATTAGAGCTATAACCTAGGACTCAAGTGATTCGTTGTCTTAATATACATGAGTCCATCATGAGCTGTAACGCATTGTACACTCAGAAGGGTGGGATGATTACTGCGTACAGGGTCTGTCTCGGGAAGGTGGTGGATCATTCGTCACTGGCGAGACCCTATTGGAAAGTAGCCAGAGCAGAGACCCAAGTGCAATTAAAATTGATAAAGGGTTGATCAAGTACTGGTAGACATCAGAAAGATACTGTAATAAATAAGAGCCTAGAATGATGCCTGGAATGTTCCTCTGGATAGTATGCCTGCGCCGCGCGTGCCGTGATAGCTAGATTCTCGGAAATCATTGCATAGCTGCCGTTCATCATGGCCTGCGGAAGAACTTGAGCCTAAAACTAGGGAATACCGAATACAAACAGTCAATGAACAGTGCCAGTGGTCAATGATCGTGTACAGCTCGAAGAGCGTCCCTTCGAGTATCATGATGGACGACAATAACAATACTGGCACTAGCAGTGCCACCCAGTGCAGAAGAGAACTATTCTTGATTTTTCAAAATCACAAGCTTGAGGAGTCCAACAGAATATCAGAATGATTATCCAAACGGGAAGAGTTTGAGCGCTTTTTCAGTTGAAATCACTGCCAGTAGGATTACAGCCATAGCGCAGAGAACATCAAGATTCCAAGATGAAAATAAGACAACGACAAGTAACAAAGCGCTTTGCATGCTTCTCGGAATGATGGCCTACTTGAGCGAGCCTCCGCTCGCTCCGCTGCCCACCAATAGCCAACAACAAGACTAAGGAGTATGCATAAAAATGTTCGTCAAAGGCCAATATCGCCCGTCGAAGATTGATAGTGAGAAGAGGTTGGGAAAGCGCTGCCTGTAATGTCAGGTCTTCGGAGTTTAGGAGCCGAGGCAGCCTCGAGTGACAATAGGGGAAAGATATAGTGGAGGTTGAAGAGGCTGTTGTTTGCCCTTTATTTTATTCGAGGAGAATAGCATGTCGGCATGGTAGTTTATGGAATCAAGAAGCCAGTCTTCTAGGAAATATTGCGAGACAGCTTCTGGGACGGCATTTGAAGCAAGAAGTTCGAAATAAACTGATACGATGACAATTTGGATCCATAGAGAATAAATGTTGACAGTCTAGACACGATTTTGAAAACATTTCCAAGCGATATCGAAAATCATGGCAGATGGACCAAAATAGGGTGTATTATTTTCTTCTTGATGATGATTATCTTCCGTCGCAGCAGTATTTTATATTCCTAGTAAGAGACACTAATGCCTTTCTAAGAGTGATTGGATTTGAAGGGTCGACGCGGGGTTCACATAAATCTCCTATCGTCCCTAGAAAATGGGATCCTAGTAATCAAGTAAGTAATCACGGTGTAGCAATAAGCCTTCATATCCATTTTAGAACATCACCATCCTGTTATTCTGAAATATGCTCAGGAGAGTGAGACGCTTGGAAGACTTTTGTGACCCTACGCCGTGCGACGGACATGATATGAACGGAGGTTAGGAGGAGCCGTTACTTGCCAAGACCGAAATTGACCAGCATACTTAGATAGAATGGTAGTTCCGAGGCCATGAAGCTATGAATTCTTTATTTATAGAATCTTGCCTCGCTGAAGCTGTGAGATAGAACATCAATAAGCACAGTAAAGAGACCTACGAATGATATCATCATCTTACTTTTCGATGTCGATATTGTCCCTGTCTCCCACAGTATGTCAGAGTAGAGATGTGGGGTAGCCCGAGGATTGCTGTGTCATGGCTAAAATCATTGCTTGATGTGCACATCATGCCTGCGTTGGTCTTCATTATTATCTATCAGAATCGACACTCTTGCCAATTTGATTCCAGATCTATTCTGGTCAGTGACATGATCTGGAATTGTTGGTGGACTTGTTGGGCATCGCTTCTGCCAGTGACCGTACAAATGTTATTCGAGTTCTCTTTGTGGATATATTGATGGTATTGATGGACAGGTGTAAAGTCACAAGTAATTTTCAAGGAATAAATGGATGTTAAGGATCTTCCTGACCTTGACGTGGATCAAGGAAAGCAATCATGACCTAAGGATTGTTTAGCCAATTTCCTACTAGAACACGAAGGTCGGGATTCTACAGCAAGGCTCACCGTCCGATTCGATCTCTTGGCCCTCGGAGAGGGTTATAAATCTGATATTCATGGAAGCATTAAAAGGAGTTCCGTTGCGGAACTACATAGGAGAAGTAAATGTTTTCTTCCCTGGCTGGACCTAGATACTGAATCGAGGGTTGCTTCTGCTGTTCAGTAGCGCGAATACAGTGCCCAGATGTTGCGATATACATTCAGATGCTTAGTCGCTCAGTAACTGAGATTAAACGATCTTGGACGAATGGCTGTACGGGACGGAGGAGAAAGTCGTGCGTAGGGCTGTGCGCTTCGGCTACTGTCCCGGCCACGTGATCACGACGCGTCGGAAATTTACTTTTCTTATTTGGCAATACGCCCTTGCCTTTCATCGACTCGCGAGGGCTCTTCCTCTGGGCAGCGCATTTATAATGAGTACTCCAAAACGACATGGAGAACCAATCCTTCTATACACACTGTGATAATTAGAAATAATATCAAAATTAAATGTCTATCAGTATACTTGACAGGTTGTGGTCCTTCACTTCATTGTGTTAGAGCTTGTGCGCTATGAATTCAGAAGAATCCTTTTGACGTTATCTCCATTTGATTCCTTTTCGTATGGAGCTCTTTACATAATAGTTATGACAATTATCTTCTAACCTCAAGTTTGAGATACTCAATGTCAGGGTATATACTAGTAGCTTCCATAAATCAATCTGGCTCACTAAAGGAGGTTCAAAGGACAATAGATCAAGGATTATCAACTAGATTAATAATCTACATTTAACATACACCTGTCAAGCCTTTCAGACTAACCTTGCCTCTATCTATCCCCATCCAATATCAAATCCCTTTGAAGCTATTGCGTTTGTTCATCAAGCAATGTATATCATACTCACACGCTTCAACTGCAGCCTGAGACTCATTTATTGAGCTTATCATCTCAGTATTCTGACATATAAATTAAGATCAGATTAATCTATCTATCCATCTCATAACATACCGTCCAGATGAACCGTACCAAAATTACTCAATACGGCCAGATGACCCCTCTTCTCTCCTTCTAAAAGATAAGCGAAATTTCCACTTAACAAATTTGATCGTCTCAAGTCAATTTTTCTCGAATATCCAAGATAGGTACATGATCTTAGATCCAATTTTCGACTATCCAAATGACCAACGCCGTCGGACTAGTACCTATCGTTGATTACAAATGGGACATGAAGATATAATTTGCTATGCTTAAAGTACGATGAGGAGAAGAGGAAATTTTTCTGGTAGATTTATTACAGTGGTTCGGTGATGAATCTACTGGCACTACACTAGTGTACTGGTTACTTGCATGGCATACATTGGACGTTAAGTAAAGGCGGCTTATGTGCGCAGCTATACAACTAGTCTTCCAGATCATTCGCTCTGACCGTGGAATATATGAAGACTTATATTGATCATCCTAGATCCTTACTAGTTGTAACTAGCTGGTCGTGAACAGTTCCATGAGCCTTCATCATCGTCACGGTGACCATAATTCCCTTGGTAATTCAACTCCCACTTTCGTCCCCTCGTGGACTTCCATTTGAAAGATATTCGCGTATTCAGGCTACTAGCTCTTAAAGATTACTTCCCTGTCGTGGTTTATTTAGTCAGTGCACTGCCCAGCCTGATCAAATCCGGGGTAAGATTTCCCAACATAAATGTAGGGTAGACTTCACTAGTACACATCATCTAGAGATGGCAGCAACGATGACCGAGTCCCCGAATTCGAACATGAGCCCATTGAGCGGTGCCGAATGCCCGCGAGGTCCCTTCAGATCCGCTCAAAGACACTAATACATTCCTCCGGAAAAAACACACACTATACTATACCGATCAAGGAGAAACTGTAAAAACCTAGTCGGGAGAATTAGACCCATTAAATTGACTAAGACTAGAAATGAAATTTTAATTTCTTCCTAAGTACCACTGCTTTAAGATTCTCGTTTTATTTGCAAGTGACGTATAGCACTGCGATCCTTTTTGCACCTAGTGTATTAGATCCTGGAGTCCTGAAATGGCTGAAGCGGGGGGGGGACTCAGAATTTATTTAATTATGCATTTCTGAAAGGAGGACCGAGGTACGTACGTGTGTATGAATAAAAAAGCGTGTCATTTTCATTTGAGAATGATTAAGGGTGTAAGATATTTTATTTCACCCTATCATTCTACCTATTGCAGTGGGAGAGGGCTCGAAAAAATATATATCTCAAAGTCCCAAGTCCCCCTCCCCCCAACAGAATATCCTTACTAATTAATTTATCAATGAGTAAGAGGGTCAGGGGATCATGATCGTCATTGTATTATTCAGTATTGATTGCGCTCTGGCATGAGCAAGACGAATTTGGCATGAGCGAGCGGATGGACGAGCGAGAATACGCCCTGACTGACTGGCTCGGGGGCTGCCAACTCTTCCCACGTTTCGGCACATGC
The DNA here is from genome assembly GCA_000827215.1 of Sphaerobolus stellatus SS14. Classification (NCBI taxonomy): domain Eukaryota; kingdom Fungi; phylum Basidiomycota; class Agaricomycetes; order Geastrales; family Sphaerobolaceae; genus Sphaerobolus; species Sphaerobolus stellatus. The sequence continues at coordinate 319,177 of KN837236.1, read as the reverse complement.
AACAACGCATCATATTGTATGTAAAAAACACCGTGGCCATTTTCTTTACTAACTTCCTGGTTTAGTAGGATTCCTGCAGCATGAGTAAGAGGGCCGGGGACGCCTTGTCCATTATTCCGTGTCGATTGATTCAGCGGTAATTGAGTACGTAAGTTTGTACGTAGCACTGCATGAGCAAGACGAAGATGGGATGGGTGGATGAGTAGCACCGTTGATCATAGGTGTCAGTCAATGCACAGGGAGCCGTCGACGGCGCGGAGGTGGAGGTGGACACACAGACACAGACACGACGCCAGATGCCAGTGCTGGAGTGTGAATACACAGGCGCAAATTCAGACGAGATTGGAACGCAGAGTATACTGTATATCCAGACACTGTCAGGACCCAGACGTACGCGAACGCAGGCACAGCCGAGCATCGTACGTGCAAGAGGATTTTCACGCGTGGGAAATTAAAGAATGCGAGGATGGGAGTGAACTGCAGATGCCCTGTCAGGCTCACGGACGTTTAATCCTGATTTCATTTTTACTGCATCGCGGATGGATGGCGATGTCGATGAGGTCAGAGGGTGTAGGCAGATCCGACTCTGCGTCAATGAGTCTTGTGTCCCGTGGGTTATCGTAGGAGAAGAAGCGCCCGAACTTTATGAAGGAGGCAGGCAACTGCAGATGCAGATATCGATGCGGGATGTCTGTTTGTGTCACGGACGTTTATTGCGGAAAGACGGCGCGTTGATAGTACGAGTGTGGTTATAATTATCAGAATGGTCTGGTTATTTTAGGATAGGATAGGAAGATCCGACTCGGTCATTAATGGTGTACCCTAGAAAAAGCGCTTAGCTTTCCAAGTCCATGTATGAGGAGAAGAGGCTGAGGAGAATATTGTTTAATACTGTTCAAGCTCACCGACCGAAGGCAGGATATTCTACTCAGATAGGTAATGGGTTTACACAGTTAGTGTATTGTTAGTAACATTAACAACAGTACTGAGTGAGTCGTAAGTTTTCGTAACAGGAGACTGTAGAAGCGCGCCGAGTCTCGAGATCTCTAAGCATGTACACAGTGAGCGTAAACTACGCCGTATGATTCGAGGTAAGTACGTACATTGGTAAATTTATTATTCATCGACATCACGCATGCAGGGATCGAAGGATGGCTCTATCAATCATATGCATTGTGTGCATGGGGAGGCTTCACTGACATTGACAGATGCTTGACTTTGGTTGGTGGATTGTTTCTTTCTTTCTTTCTTTCTTTTGCATCGGCATCATGCACTCACGGACTGAGAGATAAAGTGTATTTCAGATCTGGGTGAAGTCGGAAGAGTAATGAAGAGCAATAATCATGAGGGTCCAGGGAAGCGCTGAGTGAGGAGGTCGAGTGCAGAACATGATTCATTCAGACTTGATTTTAATTTTATTCTGGAAGACAGATACACGAACAGGACTACACTAAGAAGATATTTAATTTGGTAGGCTGTATAGAACGAGAAGCGCTCTTGGACCTTCTATCATTGTAAGCGTATGGATAAGGAGCCTGAGGAGGATTCGAGTAGTTAATTAATGCAGAGCATGTCAGAAAGTTCGCGCTTTGGTAGTCATCAATATCCTAGGCGTGATAGGGTCTAAGCATATGGATATGCATGAGGAAGAGGAGGATTATTCAGATCATGGGAGGAAATGTCAGCTTTCGTTGGGTGGGGGTCTGCAGGGCTGACAGAAAATTCGTCAGTCGTTGGCCATCCCTATCTCATCGATGTATTACTTAGACGCGATAGGGAATTTAAGGGTAGAGGGGGCTGCTTAATCAGAAAAAAAAGAAAGTGTGAATAGCATGCATGAGGAGGATGGGAATAAATGTCAAATTTCGTTGAGTGGACGTGATTATCGTTGGCCAGCCACCACGGACATCACGGAGAGAACGATATACACTATGCGAACCGGATGCGGGTGGATTCGTAGGGGGAGAAGTTAAATTGGAAGCGCTGAGTCTGAGTCTGGGGAGGATGGTGGGTCGGGGAGCAGTGCGTTACATAGCGCCCGCGTTCATCGACATCACCCATGCCCATACACGGACCGACGTCAGACTCAACGTTCCAGCAGAATCGCGGGTGTTCTCGTGGACATTCATGATGTCAATAATCCACAGTGGGAGCGCCCCAGAGTTCTAGTGGAATTCGTAGAAGCGCTTATGAGAGGGGATGGGAGAGCACAAAGCCATTGGCCGAAAAGGAGATGTGCCATGTGCGGGGGAGTTCTTAATTTGGTAAACCGGATCCATGCTGTTAGGAATGGTATATTGGAGTTGATGGACTTGTTTAAGTACTTTTCGAGTTAGCACGACGCAGTGTCTGGATTTTGATTCGGAGGGTATGTAGGGTAATCCGAGTATTTATCGTAGGAGGAGAAGACCATTCACAGCAGCATTAAGCAGGGTCAACGTTCAGAGCAGGGTAAGTAGGGCATATAGCAAGTTTGTGCAATCAATCACAAGTCCCAATGGCCATCACGCGTTCGCGGACCGAACGTGTCAGTGGTATAGCAGGATCCAGATCCGGGTGGAGTCGTAGACATGCAGCATATATTCATCTATCATGAGGGAGCGCCTTTCGAGAGCTGTATCATGAGGGAGGCGCTCTCCCCATCGTGGAAGCGCCCTAAGCATGCTGAGGAGAATAGGAGAAATGGAGTCTGAACCCAGGTTGTTTATCCCGGAAAGATGGATGCGCGAGGGGAACGCGACTCGTGAGGATAAAGCTATTTGATCAATATTTCGTGATTTGCTTGCGGCTTGATTTTTGTGAGTTCGTGTAAGAGTTGTAGGATTAGAAGCATTAAGCAGTGATGTATTAATAGACGGTGTATGTATGTGTGTATGATACGGATTGACCTAGACCTAGAATGTTTCTGCACTGCTTTCATTGTGATGCGAAGGTGGAGGTGGACGAGGTGGACACGGACGAAGATAATTATAGGCTAGGTATGGCGTGCTAGTTCATATTTCTGAAATAGATCCGAGTCTGCGTCGTAGGAGTAGAACCTCATCATGAGCGGGGAAAAGCCTCCATAAAGTCATTGCAAGATTTATCGATATCTTTCATCACGCATTTACGGACCGAAGGTCAGGAGGTATCGGTACCTATACCTGAAGATGACGCAGCAGCCAAAAAAGATATTAAACGCAGATCCGAATGTTTTCGTTGGACGATCAGGGAGGAAGAGGAGTGGTGCCACCAAACTGGATAAGAATATTAGATGACGGCACCGTTAACCAGAGTAAGATTTGATACTGTAACGCCAGAGGACTCCAGATTTTAGATACGATTAGTATTTTGCCTGCTGGCTGCTAGTAAGTAGTATATAGATAGAAATTGGATGCTAAGTTGCGAAGACGGAGATAGACGGGAGGATCTGAGCTTGGATATGGAAATGTTGACGCAGATCCGCGTCTGTGTTCATAATCATAATCGCCTTGCCAAGAAGCTTTGAATGAATACACTTTACCGTTCATAACGTTAGGTTTTGGTGGCAGACGTAGACGCGGAGGTGGACAGTGGTGGACGCGCACCCCTGAAAGATATATGCGCTACCCTTAGGCCTAGGTCTGTGGTACTGTCGTCCCCTCCATTCGTCTAGGTTACTCCGCTCATGGTCCGTTCAATTAAATTCAATCAACTAAAACTCGAATCTACATATATAGGTACACGTCAGGGTTGTGACTAGAATAGACGTGAATAGAGTAGATGTAGAGAGCGGGAGAGGCCCAGTTCGGTATGGTCTGGGCTTGGTCGGACGGAGTACAGCATCGGCCTATGAGGAGCGTCCGTCGATGTCGCGGACCTTCTAGATCGAGAAGGGATTGTGGATTGTTCGTTGAGTTAGGAGATGTGTTCTTCAGCTCGGTGAATCTAGATATTTTATTATGGACAATTAGCAGGGGAAGCATACACAAAGGCACCGCTGGATCCTGCTCCTAGCTAATTTCGTTCGAGTGGAAAAGACTTTTAAAAAATCATATATTTATGTCAAAGGGATGTTCACAGCTCAATCGATTAATAGAAACAATTCCAAGCTTCATTCTTAGCTGATTAAATAGAGAGAACAATTTATTATTATTATTCGACGGCGCGAGACCGAATTCGAATCTGGAAACGTAATATTAAAATCTAGGACCGAACATCATAATCAAAGTAGAGTACGCTAAATACATTAGAGTCCGGAAGTCTCCAATATCAGCATAGTAGACGGGCCACGGTACGAGGACCGTTGGCCGTCGCCGTCGATGTAACGGACTTGGACTCCTCGACTCAACGCGGACTGGTGCTCAGCTCAGGCTTTGCTGTTTCACCCGAAGAGATCCATTGGGCAGGGTGGAAAATTATTACGCATCTGTAAGCATAAGTTTTCTTTTTCGTGTTCTTTTTTTTGCCAAGGTCATTATGAATATCATCATCGTCAAATGCAGCATATATCATGTCTATGCTATCACCGAGAGATCTACATATGTGCCACTTTTTTACCCTTGGAATATGAGGTGATGTTGATACTAAGCTAAAGCACAATCTGAGTACGAATGAGCAGGAACCTGAGCATACGGTGAAGTTATTAATTTGTTGATGTTGGCTCAGAGTGGTGCGGATGAACATATAGTGGGCAGTGTTAGTGACGGACGTATGCTGTGCTGTATGAAATCGACTAAAGCCTGCAAATTGTAAAGGATAATAGTAATTCCAAGGTAGTGAATTATTAATATTTCCAAGATTTCTTTGTCATGCAATTGAATACTAGAAATATCAGAAAAAAGGTCGTCATCGCGATCGCAATAATGTGTAATCTGAACGCAGATCCGAATCCGCAATGTAGCATATGGCATTCAATGTACATAGGTAATTATAACTTGTGACTTGAATAAGATAATCAAACCTGATTATTAGTCTACGTAACCCTAACCTTAAAACTAAGAGAAAAAAATTGCCTGTAGGTATTGTTGAGCTTCAGTACAGCACAGCCCCCGCGGCGGCCGTTGACGTCACGGGCGGAAGGATATCTACGCGAGTCCGTCTGCAAGTGTGTACAGATCCACTGGAGATGCAGTATAATCTGATGACCTTAGTCCAAGTAGAATTGAGTGTTACTAGCATTAGGCAGTCATTCAATTGAGATTATGCGGGAGCGGGAGCGGCGGATGTATGCATTACGGCGATCATAGCTCACGCGGAGAATAATATTCAGCGAGAGGAACTCATTCCAGTTACGGCAATGGTAGGGTCCAGGTACAGTCGCGGAAGTAAGCTGAAAAATCGCTTACCCTGTGCCACCTTATGCTGGACCGTGGACGGGACAAGGCTTTGTCGCAGATCCGAATCCGAGTTCGCAGTGTCTGCAGGCTCTAATAATAGCTCGTGGTAAAGAGTATTACCAAATTCATAAATTAGAGCAGGTACATCTACGTTTCAGTACAGCCCTATTTAGGGCCAGCGGATAAGAGCAGTTGCGGTCGCGGAAGTATTAAAGTGAGCTCGGTAATAAATTAAAGAAAGTTAGCCATGGCACCGAGCCTCGTTACGCAGATCCGAGTTCGCACTGTGTGGTTACAATTCTAAGATTATTATCAAATTGGTAAAAAGTCTATACAGCATTCTAGCTACGGTCATGGTCATAGTGCGGCTAGGAGAGTAGTTGCGGTTGCGGTTGTAAGGTGAGGTCGGTAATAAAATTATTGATTGGGCACAGTGATGGCACCGAAACTGGCAATTGCAACTGCGCAGATCTGAGTCTGCAATACATCAATACAAGTGAGAAATATTAGCAGATTGAGACACAGTAAAGTATGTGCGCCATCAGTATTAGATAGGATGGCCCACTTGGGAGTGAGGTCGGTTGACCCATGGCACCGAGAGTTCGCAGATCCGAGTTCGCTGTGCATCAACACAGAGAGTGGAGAATTATTTCTAATTGGCACTTAGTAGATTAAGTACGTCATTGGTATTAGTTCAAGTATGCCGGTAGTGCGATTAAAATCATGCTTGCGGTCGCGGAATTTGTTTACACCGCCACTTCTCTTCAGTGCCAAGCTTGAGACTTACACCGGTAACGTAGATCCGAGTTCGCAGTGTATGGCCATTATTCCAAAATTATTACTCATGAAATTCGTATAGATTGAATACAGTATCTAAGCTACGGTCCTGGTCATGGTGCGGGCGCAGTCACGGAACTACTGAGACAGTGAAGAGGGTATCAGTATATCCGAGTCCTGTGTCGCTGAGACTTGGCAATAGTGATGACGGTCCAGATCCGAGTCCGCATTATATTGCATTCAAACTCCTAAATTCATTCTATAATTTCTAAAACTCGTACTACTGAGACTATCTAAGAGTACAGCTAGTCTGCGGTCACGGAGGCTGTACGGCAGCGGAAAATCAGTATATGCGCTCCTCCCGTATCTCCTAACAAATAATCCAATAGCCTAAGATCCGAAAAATGCACAGTCAACTACGTACTCAGAAAAATAAGAATCGTTTCACTCCACTCCTAACAACATGAGTATTGCACATCATGACAAGAATAAAACAGAGTGAAAATCATCACTGGCGCTAAACACCGGCGTATATGCGCTCAGGCTTATCCTCCGATTCGGTCTGCCGACGCACCAACGCATCTTCAGCAAACGCGACGCACCTTACTGTGCACCACGGTCCACGGTCCCAAAGATCCGAATACCCGTATATTATTGCAGAGACGAAAATTATTACTTACCAATGCTGAGGGTTTGGAAGGGCTTGCGACTTGGACTTTGATCAATTTCATTTTTAGAGTCCACGGCATGGCTATAATTACCAACTCTAGCATGAGGCAACATGGATGAGGTACGGTCACGGTCGTAAACGGAACTAAGGACGTGGATCCCGTTAGCTATCGCTACCTATTTACGTTACCGTTATCAAAAGCAACTTGATTTATCCTGCGTCATCAAACCGAGTAGTGACCGACTCCCGAATCTGCTTACAGTAGTTAGGCATTGAATTTTGATAACCAGTGTAGATCATTGTGCAAGTAGACAGCAGTAATCAAATATCAGACCTGGGGGTATCAGGGTGGTAGGTGAGAGGTGGATGCAACGTAACGGAATGGAACGGGACGGGATGGAGTGGATCGGAGCGGGATGAGTGCGGAGTATAGCATTAGAAATTCGTGGTGTGTAGACTGTAGCGTACTAGTCGCGGGTTTAACGGTATGATTGATGCGTATGAAATATTGATGTGTGGTATGATACCCGTGCCCACCACCATGCATCATGAAGCTGAAACGCTGGTTAACTGCAACGTGTTACGCGGATCCGCAGACAGACTGTCAGTGTCGTAGGACTTCAGTGATTTGTCCTAATGCTGTACTGTTCCGTTAAATAATAATTCGATGCGGAACACGTTTGAGGTTGAGTTTGGTACTGGTTTTGATAATAGAAACGTTTTGTTTTGGTAGACTTTGAGTCTACTGTGCAGAGCTCGGCTGTACGTAAATATAATATAACATCTACTAATAGACACATAATTAGATTGTAAACTATCCCTTCGCATCAGTCCCTATCAGTCTTTGTAGTACCCTTCTCCAACTCCACCAATCCAATCTAGAATCAAATCAATTTACCATTTAAGTAACAGATACGCCTTCAGCCACAGGATCCTTTGGTAATCGAATACATTCCATTCCAACTTACTATGATAATTTGAATGCCGATGTGTCCCCATTACAGTCCATCATAACGCAACTCGCCATGAATGCCATTTGAATACCGATGCATATTATAATTCCCGTATCCAATCGAATCAAGCTAAGTACAACCCTAATCCGATGCTCATTCTTCCATCTAACCCTATCTAATACCCGTCAACTCAGCCCAACTCAGCCCGACTCTAAAGCTAAGAATACCCGACATGCTGCCTCTTCAAACTGCGATCCGAACTTGAAGTAAGTACAGTGACATATATAGTGGTAGAGGGTATTACTATTAATACTTGTTTGAATTCTCGCAATATGATGCACAGGTGGAAATCTCCTCAGAGCTTGGAATAGCTTCCGTAACCAGTGAATTGGAAATACTGCAGAACTACCCTACTTAGAGCTATTAGGAAGGGGAATACCCACTCCTAGCAATCCCACCAATCCCACCACTCAGAATCATTTCGAAGTTAAATAGTTAAAGTTATGATACCGGTATCATACCGCATTAAGAGGATCTTCACGGAAGAGATTCTGGGGATCCCCATAGTGTAATTGTGTAATTGACGATCCTCGGTGAGTCACCGAGTGACATTCTGAGCGCATACACCTGACATTTACTTCTGATAGCCCAGCGCCAATCTATAGCCAACACGGAGGATCTTCACGGATGCCGAAGGGTGATATTGACGCGATAGGAAAGTAGGGATGGCCCTCGAAGCTCTGTCAGAAAAACGGCGAATATAGATATCAAAGGCTTCGGACTTCTAGATCGGGAGGGAAAGGGTGTAGGTATGAAAGATTTCAAAATAGATGGGTGGTGAAAGGATACCAAACGGGGGAAAAGAAGGTTAGTTTCCACTGGGGAAGAAGACGAGGATCCGTAACTGAATTCTGTTAGGAATTCAGAAGCCCCAGTGGGACTACGATTCTTACTGGATTAGGACAGACTGTCATTTCTCATTAACCAATGGGCCTCAATGGGCACGCGGAATAGGCCACCGGATGATCCTCTGTTTTGCCGAATGCGTTTATGTGCTTATAGAAGGGCGTGCGGAATCGGTGAGGCATGGGTGTGGGAGAGGCGCGGCGGTCTTCCAAATTCGCAAGCGGAGAACTCTGGTTTACTTACTTGATAACTGCAGAAGAATGAGGAACCGACGACGGTCGCAATGTAAGGCTGTAGTGAAGGTCTCGTAGCATTGTCAGTCGGTGTCAAAGCAGTCCATGGGTATCACAGGTTTTCTTTTATTTCGGATCGCCCGAAGGTAGCTCTATGCAAGGCAACGTAACGTAATTCCGGATTTTCGTTCCTCTTGACCCTGCTGGCCTGGCCTATACACTCTCACGGCAACTTCACCGCCATCAGCTTCGAATTCCGTAAGTGACTTCGAACGTACATTATGCATTTTCATTGGATACCAGCATTTCTTGAAGTTCTTCGGCACCTTTCTTATTGTAGGGCCTACTTCAAATCGAATACGGCATAGCATTATTGGTCAGATTTCGAAGAGAAGAACTCATTCATCCTCCTAACTGAGTGTATCAGGTGTTTATAATTCATACTTCGACTCCGACTTCGACTTCGAGGTAGATTTCCGGGAAATACATGAAGTTCCCATCCATAAAGGATTTTAATTGACATACTAACAAATCATCAATGTTTACCAGACAGTGAAATGGCAAAGTGACAAGTGGTCTGTAGAAGTAAATACATATGGTGATACTCCAGTCTTCTAATTTCAATCTTGACCTTGACATAGTCTGTCTTCTTGAATATTACCTGACATAATCTGTCTTCTTAAGATAGGTTCCTATAGGCAACAATGGCGTGTCCTCGGGCTATCAAAACATATTAATAAACAGTAACGCCCTTGGGCAAGTACTGTGGCAGATAATATTACTGTGACAATACTCTGAGCATGACCTACATGCGTAAAGAACGTGTTGTAATAATGACTATCTTGGTATGCTTCGAAACAGAGGTTTCACTGTTTCATGATGTGGACGTAAGAAGGTCACTACGTAGTGTTTTCTGGCTCCCCGGTTCCTAGAAGAGCGTAGAATTACTCCGTCTGGGACTCCAGAGAAGAACCCAAGACTAAGTTTACAATCATTGGTTAATGACATAATTTCTACCACTGGCAGCCACCTTCTACTTCTCGTTATGGAACTTAACTACCGTGAATCATGACGTAGTCATAAATTGGCCAATGAGATATAAGTAGTCGTGAATTAAGTTAAGCTTCTCTTCCTTTCTAGCTTACATGTTTACCAGATGGCAAAACAAAATAAAGAGAAGTCCAGGTGCCGTGACTCTCCGTTATTGGTACTTCTCGGTTTGGGTTCATATCCATACTTAGTATTCTGCTGTACGATTGGTCAACGATTGGTAGTGACGGTCAAGCCAATGACACAGCTTTCAGATGCTCCTTTTTCTGCTTCCCAGCTCATTGACAAAGACCCATTAACACTGGCGGACAGAAAAGAGACACAAGATCCTTGGATACCAGGAACAGCATTAATCCATGATGTGCGCGATCGGTCAACGTCAACAGTCAACGGTAAACAGGACAACATTGGAGGTACACCCAACAACGGTGATGAAGCTAACAATAATAAATTGAACAACAATAACGAATAATGAAGCTGATAAGGCACACCCTCAGGGTGAGCTTGATGTTATGATCTGTGTGCTGCGATGCCATGCAGTTCGATCTACCGGAACCCATTGTATTACTTTGTAGCAGTAAAGACATTGCACAGTGCACAGATGTGAAATAACAAATACTTAGTACAATAGAATTTAAGAGCAATTAAGGCACTACTGAGTCCTTATTACTTAGAGGAGTATATGCATGGATAGCCCCAGTTGATTTTGCCAGTACTCAGTAGTGCCCGTGGAATCCCATCAAATGCGATCCAGAAATTCATGAACGGACACATATTCCGAATATGGAGGACGATCCCGCCTACAAGTATACTGCGTTAAATGGCAAATACCACATCCAGGATTGGCGTCACTCTCCTAACCTGCATCTCAAATCTAAAAGCAGCAGGTCTGCTACTCACTAGCGCTGTCAACACGACTCAAAGAAATCTTTAAGGGGTTAATTCTATTTCTAGAATCTTCAGCAGGGTGCCAGGTGGTGATAGAGTAAAGTCGGTGATCGCCATGTCTACTTTGATTGGGTAACATAGCAGCTTGGGTCCTGATGTTAAGATTGTCTGAGTGGTAACAATTATGAAATTGCAATGCTTAGGGACGGGATGCATGAGGAATGTGATTGAAGGAGCCGCGCCGAAGTTATTCTTATCCCACATAACGTATAGCTTGAGGTCAAATTCAGAGGGTCAGAGGACATATGGCTCTGGTGGGATCCAGAACGTAACGTTAGTTTTTTGACATAGAAGCTTTCTAGTGAGGCATAATGGGCGATACAGCCTGAGAATGTGGGGGTTCACCTTAGCACCGCCAGTGTAAATAGCTATTATTAGAGCTATAACCTAGGACTCAAGTGATTCGTTGTCTTAATATACATGAGTCCATCATGAGCTGTAACGCATTGTACACTCAGAAGGGTGGGATGATTACTGCGTACAGGGTCTGTCTCGGGAAGGTGGTGGATCATTCGTCACTGGCGAGACCCTATTGGAAAGTAGCCAGAGCAGAGACCCAAGTGCAATTA